>MNPL01024398.1:6606-27402 GCA_002081605.1 Tropilaelaps mercedesae
GCATCCCTCTTTTACAACATTCCTATTTTCCACGCTGGAGCGGTACCAGACTAGCGACGGGTAGCCGATCTAGTGATCCTATCCATACTCTTTATATATGCTATAGTTTTATACTATATTTATAGTTACTTAGGCAAACTGCAATTATTCACAGGCGCTTGAATAATTCCAAATATTCATAGAAAAATGTTTGTAGCAGAGGTTTTTAAGCTTTTTTTTGTTGAAAAGTTGATATGATCCGATTTATTCCAAAATATTAGTGACTTTAGATAGTAGTTTTAATAAAGTTTTTCAATTAGTTCATCAGAGAAGTCCTAGAAAAGCATAAGAAAAGCTAAAAAATATTACTATAGTTGACCGTCAAAAATAATTGGTTTGTTGATTATTATCGACTGCATGTATATAGAGGTAGAACTATATTTGGTATAGCAAGAGACTAATGATAGTAGTTCTGTGCAAGACCAATAATAGGACGCAGCAGAATGTTCCGCTGTTTTCTTTACAACGGAAGAGAGAGATGCGCAATGTCGCTTCAATAACTGGCCCGTATAACAGATGATCTATCACAACGCGGCGTTGGATTCTCCAAACTATTCCAAAATTAACAATTATGTTACAATTGCAAAAACAATTGTACCAGCGGACCGTTGTCAGCAGCGTAGGTAGAGCGCGTTTAGATGAACGTAATCGTACGACGTACGATAGGAGCATAATTGGCTCATAAAAAAAATAAATTTGTCTAGCATTTGTCGTTTGTATTGAATTAAATCGAAACCGGTAAGTTTGTATGTCATCATTGCTGTGCTATTATATTTTATTTTATAACACATTGTAGTTCATATTCAGCGCGCATTACAAAAGATGTTTTTCGGGTAAATAGATTGGCAACGTAGCGTACAGAAGTGTAATAAACTACGTATTACTTAGATTAAGTAGTTACGCTTAGGTGCACAATGTTCTCAAACTGATATAGTGGTACTTCCTAAACGTTATAATACAGTTTACATATGCTGACACTATTGTGATGATGCAAATGTGAAAAAATCCGGCTTGAACTAAAAAAAGCACAGGTATGATTGCATTCCACATATTGCCCCTAATAGTCTTATCATTTTAAACGAACACTTTTCTGTACTACGTTTTAATTACTTTAATCTTCCCGTGGTAAACAAAGTAAAAATTTAATTCCCAATAGCCAGCTGGTAAGCAACGTTGTGAAAGTCTATAGTTTAGACGTCGATATATTTACTAGTTGTAACAAATAACACGATTATTTTTTAAGGATGGTAATAGATAAACCTTATTATTAAACTCGTATATTAGGAAAACTTTTTACCACCTCACAGGTCAAAAAAGCCAACAGGTATGCATGTAAACTATTTAAAAGCGCTCTGTTAATAATTTTCATAAAGGCTTCAAATAAGCCCCATCCCTGAGCGAGCCATTATCACTCTACTTAATCAAATTTGGTTAATTCACGGTGATCTTGCTGCATGCTCTAAAACAATTAAAATATAAATGGAGAAGAAGCGTAGAGACAATAAAAGAAAAAGTTTTTCTTTTAAATATGGTAATCCAATAATATAGAAAAAATATGTTCTAAGAGAACAATCATAATAAAGTTTGGTAAAAACAAAAACGCCAGTGTCATTCTGTTTTTCTTCTTTTTAATCTGGATTTTAGCAAGATTTGCTAGTGCGCCTCAGAGTAATCTTTAGAACTCTGAATATATATATATATATGTCTAAACGCATCACTAAGTTTTAGTGTGAACAAAGTACATTACGCATAAAAATGTTTAATCGTCAAGCAAAAAACTACTACAGCGATTACTGTTGTTATTATTATCACAATTATTGGGAGCCATTTTGTTATTTGCTACTACCACGTCTATGAACCCTTACTTTTCTTATACATACCGTACATTTATGAATATATGTCCGGCTATATAAAATATATATATATGTATATGTAAGATATTTATATATAAGATAAAACCAATAAAGCAGTGAGAGGAGTTACAAAAAAGTAATAATTGTTCCAACTATTCGGAGGCCATTTAGTGTTGCCGTCGCCACTTATCATAACGACCGTAGCAGCTGGTGCTACGTTAGCCTCTTTTTAAAGCCAGTAGGCGATAGGTAACTAGAAATGAACATGTGAAAACACTAAAACGATCAAAATATGCTGCCATCACCGTTCCGCCAGTTCCGATACCGGGTCTTCTCATACGCTTATTAGTATTGATGCTGCTACTCTCACCCGATCATTATTGCATTCTAGAAACAGCGGCAAAGAAAAGGACAACCTCTTTCTTCCCTGACTCGTCCGCAGTAGTAGTAGCAGTAGTAAAGACAGCAGCAGCAACAATACCAGTAGTTGTACAGTTTTGCCAAGCTATGCCTGTCTCAGAATGAAGCAATTGTGAAGGGGTTTGCGGCGGTGCTCTGGACTTGCTTGTCACGCAAATGTTGAAGCAGTTTTATTATGTTCACGCCGTTGTCCAACTGAGCTCCGTGTCTACTTCCCTATCAATCGCAATGCCAGAGATGTCATCTTGCGGCCATACTTGTTGTCCTTTATGTCACCACACCACTACGTTACCCCTTCAGGTTAAAATCCACTCGCTCCACCGTTAGACTGGCATTCAGTGGTGTACAAACACATATAAAGAAGTAATCAATGAAGTCTTTGAATTCATTTAGAGTCACAGAAGAGAACTAAAGTGTGTGCGCATATATGTATATGTGTATATATATACATATGTTTATATATATAGATATACTTTACAAACTGATGTTCTAAATTATCCAAGTATAGTCTAGACTCAGATGTTTGAAGTTAACACAGAACGTGTGACAGTAGCAGGCAATTCCCGAGTCCTTGAGAGCATTTTAGGTAAAACCTTTAATGAAAACTTCAGAATAGAATAAAAATTACAATCCCGCATCAAGTAGACCTCCGGCGGTGAAGCGCTTTGACTCGTTCCGGACATTTCCCCCGGCGACCACAGATATCCATCAGCTACTACCGATTGATTGAACGATATGAACGCTCGGCTGAACAGGAATTGTTCTACTTTTCAGAAGATATCCACTACACCCAGACAAGCACTACTCAGTCAAGCTTCATAACCGCTATCCTTCCTGTTCGTCTCCTTTCAGAAGTCACGCCGAACGACAACGATGTACCCTGAGTTGCGATCTGCCGCCCCCTGACCCGTGTTGGGTTTACCGGCTGGTTGATAATTTCTCTCCTCGTGTTCCCGGTCCCCTTTAGAGGTGTCCGCAATGGCTAATGCACAACCACGATCGCATTGAGCGTCTTCCACTGACCTTTGCAGCGGAACCATCGACAATAACAACATGCTGAACGGTTGAAGATTTCAAATAGCAGTCAAAAACAGCAACAAACTATAGAAGTGTGCCGCTATAGGCAAGTTTGCCCCCATAAATCTATCAGAAAAAGGCGCTATTGCGTCAGCCGATCCAGTCGCGTCGATCGAGACTATAACCGCTAGGGTATAGTGAAGCAACTGAGTTCGCCATCCGGGTTTAAAGTCGTGACGCTATCGAAGCAGACGAAACAACGCGATAGAATAAGTTAGTTTCTGTCGTAGAGACGTTTCGGCGACTTTTAGCGGAGCATGTGTACTGTTACTTGATAATATTCAGACACCGCAATAGCAGAAGTCGTCCAAGATCACAATCTCGAGGCCGGCGTTCCACGGCGACGTCCGCTTTCTCTATAGTCATAAACATGTGCAACGCGAGCTATGACGACGTCATGCGTCTGCTTTTGTGCTTTGCTGGTACCCAAACGCGCTCCGCTTATCGCCATCCTCAACCTCATGAACAGCGCAGGTGGAGTTGGACATTCTGCTCTGCTCCAAAGCGCTCCTCCACGCGTGCGACTGTAGCAAGAGCAGCCGTGCCACCTACGATGTTGGGAGCATTCTTTCTGACGATAGCCTTGCCATGCGTGGGTGACGACGCTATTTAGTGTGTTCATATCACCACTCCACGGTTAACTGCCTCACTCATTCCGCGCTGAGCACAGCTTCTTCTGTGTCTTTTTGCGAGGAACAGTTGAGCAACACAACGGCGCTATGGCGCCAGCCACCAGCTCGCGTCAGCTGGAGAACCCTAAGCAACCACAGATCCGAGAGCAAAGCTTTTTGCTGCGTCGTTTCGATGTCGGGTCATCTCAGTGCAGCAGAGACACGGACTGAGGGGTGGAACCAGTCACAGAAGCGGTGAGCGTAGTCAGATGTACCCAAATGCACCAGTAATGCTATTGCACTGTCACTTCGCCGTAGGGGAAGAGATCGAATCAAGCATTGCGATGCTACTTCAAGTGAGACTCAAGGATTCTTAGCTCGATAGTCGTATAGTTGGGTCTTCACGGTTACGCAATTACATCCAACAGTAGCACAGTCATATAGCCGAAATGTTGAATGCATACATTGAAGATGAACAAGACAACGAACAAGAGTAGCGAGCGATGACCGCGAAAGGGCACTCAGAGCAACCTGAGAGAGTACGTTTGCAGTTTCTACTATTCGACATGTACTAGTGAATTTACAGTTGACCAGGTCTTTAAACCTAGCTCGAAAATCCTTTTAACTACAATGAGGGATTTTTTTTATCTAGTTGGAGCAATGCAGAAAAAAAAACTCTTCACCTGCAAGTCAATCCGGTTCGAGCATTACCTGCTCGAACTTGACACACTGTGAATTAGAACTGATGAGACAGTGAAGCATCTGTTTCCATCGTTTTATCGTCTAGTATTTTACTGGCAATTCGGCATACATATTTGAGCATTCGAAGAAACAGAGAGGGCAAATGATGGCGATGAGACCTTTTCCCACCTGTCGCAAATACATGAGGATGCATAATGTACTATTGGCACAATTGCTCAGTCTGAACGGTACATTCATAATGTGTAGCTTTAGACGACGTTAGAATGCCGGAAGCATTATTGCCGAAAGCATGCGACGGGACAGACAAGGAGCTTTGTTTAGAAATAAGTCGAAAGACGAAAATTATGTCTGTCTGAGTACTGCTATATGATTCGAAAAAGGCTTGAACGATATTGGTAAGGCTTCGGCCCAGTTTTGTGCATGCGCTGTTTGAGTGAAGGCGAACGCACAGCACAGATGTTGTAAGCCGCTATAATACGGAGAAGCTATTCAGGATAGCGACAGGACGGTAATCCTTATTGAAACAGCGCGTATTAATTGGGACCTATCCAGTGAGCTCAGGTGTACCTAGTGAACGTCGAAATAGTAGGGCACGTAAATGCTGTGCCACCCTTCTGCTCGATTGCTGTTGAATACATTATGTCACGTACTTAACCGTTCGGCCATGCAATTCTGCCTTTTAGATACAGTGTCGCATCGAAAATAAAATAATAGCTGCGTGCCATGCATCGCACCAGCGCAACAGTGAATTACATGACGTCCGTCCATCACAAGCGATTCAGATTTCCCAGGAAGCTTAAGGCAGGACGGTGACCCTGCACAGCTGCACCTAAAATCTCTGACCATCGTCACCCGCTGCGTCAATCCTCCGCAATTTTTTCTTTAATCTTTTCCACGACAGTGGTAGTAAATAATGACAATAATATTCTAAATGTTACACTTTCAAAACGCGCAGCTCGCTACGAGGCATTTAGCGCCGAAATGATGTTGCCTAATGGAGAAAATCCAAACGTCCTTTTGTAATCGCCCGTTAAAACTCAATGAGATGGAACGCCGTAATCGTCTAGTAGATGCGATGAAGAATGCACGCAGGTAAAAAGAAGCTGAATAGCTAAACGAAAATAATTATGAAAAAAAGCTACGAAATATCTAAGCACCTTCCGTGGTGGAAACTCGGTGAACGATCGTTAGTCAACGGCGGTGGGGTACGTTCATTATTCGGAACAGGAAAAAAGTCCAGAAATTGTATTGAGCCATAAATATATTCTACCGATATAGGACGCCGAACAAAAACAAAGATATCTATGCGCCGATACGCAGGGAACAGCAGAAACGGACGAAATCATCCGGTTAAGAGACACAGAAGAAGCCAAAAAGATCTGCTATACGTGACTGGTACAACGCAGTGGGGACAACTGAACAGTCTGGATGACACTCCATTTGGCGTTTGTACACAATTCACACGGACTTCGCTTTGCTAAACTCTAAATCCTCTTTTTCCTGGATTCCAGGCGGAACTTAGGGTGGGCTGTCCTCATACCTGTTCTCGATGAAACAATACCCGCTATTGTGTAAAAAGCAACACTGTTTACATGCCCTGTTTACATGATTGCAAACTACCGGGCCCAACGGCATGATATGTGGTTGTCATTGAAAGAAGCTGTGAAGGGCGCCTGACTCTCCCAGCGCCATTATTATTCATTAAGCCATAAAAGGGAGTTACTAGCAACTCTAAATCAGCGCAGGTTAATGCGCCCGTTGAGTTACGAATGGTTGATTCATTGAAAATTATGAGCCTGTATTGATAACCTGTTTCGACCATCTATTTTCGGAAATGTAACACAGATCAAATAAGCCCAGGCCTTAAACATAGGCCAATGTCAATCGAATGGTTCAATTCTATTACATTTGATTGGCTACGTCCGTTATTTTGCCAAATAAACATAACTGACTGGCAGAATATCACTTGAACGCATGGTTTTGTTTCGCGAGTAGGATCTTGTACGGCGTTATGTCACCTAGGAGCTTCTGCGTTCCGTTATAAGCAACACAATGAACGACAGTTTTATTTGCGTTCACAGGTAGATGCTCTTCCGCAAACAAGCAGAGTATGCGTCGAGTGGGCCATGCGCGAACAGCAGTTTGTGAAATGAATCTATTTTAAAGCTGACCATCAGCCAACATTTAACGTCCACGGTAGCAGTTTTTTGCATTACTTCGTAAGACGGACCCCATATAAACGTAAATGTGCACCGGCGGGGATCGAACCCTCTACGTGTCTCCTCCAGTCGCAAGGCGCATACGAATGCACCCCAGAGCCACCGAGCTCGCCTACTCGCTTAGTCTATCTAGCTACACTTCGTAAGACGGACCCCATATAAATGTAAATGTGCACCGGCGGGAATCGAACCTGTGCACCTACGCAATCGCAAGGCGCATACGAATGCACCCTAGAGCCACCGAGCTCGACTTGTGGAATTAATCTGTGGTGAACTATACGGCTGCTTTTGGAAACTCGTTTCTCTCCCGAGTGCCCGTCGAATAAATGGCCTTTTCGAGTGATTCTTATCATTCTTACCTATTTATAGTTCAGCTATGAGTGGTTAGTGCACTCACATTTGGTGAGTATCATGGTCAATATTTACTAATTAATCTACGTTCCATTCCGCAAATCACTTCAAGATCGTATATACCTAATAGTTATTAATGCTTGCGCATAACCAATGATGCTAATTTATTGTTTCTACTATGTTGCTATCTAGATTTTATGAGGCTGGCGGTCGTACATGTATGCAACGGTCCTAACTATAATGTGCATTTAGTATATTATTTCGTGGTTGTTCAATTGTAGCAATCAAACAAACTCGCGCTCATTGCTGGTCTTGACGATAGCGTGTTCCATCGACGTAACCGTGTTCTCAAGCTTAAGTGTCGGCACGAGACAATAGATCGGTAGTCCGTATCCATCGATCCATCCATTTATCTATCACACCCCCATATATACAGATACTCGTAGAGCCCCTGAGAGTCCTATATAGGCAGTATGCGGTTGCCACATGAAACTCCCTCCGTCATTTGCAATGGTCGTGCTCGTAGGAGGTAAGGGCTTAGATATAACAATTGCATCAACTGCTCTCTACGGAGGGATCTATGGCGAGTCAAAACCTGGCGGGTGCTCGACCCAAACAACATGTACGATTTCTGGGATACAGCTGTACTGCCCGATGTCGGAAGCCCCAACAGTTCAATAAACAACTTTTTTTTGGAAATCTAACGAGCGTGCTTGTTATTCTGTCTAAAGTGAATTGTTCGAGCGAACCACGAGATGACCTACTCTATTTTGTTAACTATTTTGTTAACTAAATTACTACTACTACGGCAACATGTATAAACGTATTGCCCTAGTTAGTTATGCGCAAATTCATTTTTTGGAGAAACGTCAAATAGAATTTGCCATACAACTATCAGGTTCATTGAAACGTATAAGATTAATGAAAATATTCCGTATTATAAATGAAAAAATGGGATAAATTCAAAACAAATTAAAAACAGCCTCAAATAGCTCGACGTACATATAGACTCTAGCAATGCACAGAAAGAGACTAGCGTCTACCCAGATGCAATGCAAAGATATCTGGTGGCCAATAGTTAGTGATGATGATGACTGAATGCGTCATGTTGAAAGATAATTTAGCCGAACGGCAGCATAGTTTATAGTAGTGACAAATATAATTGTATTGGAAAAAATGTATTACATATGAGCGTGCTATGAATAACTTTATATAATTGCTTGCTTTATTACGAAACGGTGAACTGACTAGAACGCCATCGTTCTGCGTTTCCAAACACACAAAGCTGTTTACTTGAAATAGTGACACCAAAAGGCTACCCATTTTAGTTGACTTGACAGTTTGAGTAAAACCAGTCACCTGAGCATAACCGCAAAAGGGTGACAAATTTCACTCTGTAGAGTTGGATAGCGGCCAAGTACACGTAGCTATATGTCCTTTTAGTATACATTAACCATAGTAGACAATTCGATTGTTTAGATTTTCCTGGTTTGTCATGATTCCTCGTGTGCATACGGGCCATTTTTGTCTAAAGTAAAAACGTTACATAACCATTTCGTTGGAACCCGTAAGGTCCGACAACAAACTACATTTTAAGCAGCAGTTGGGGCCCTTTTAGGTACAAAGTGCGCCCAGCCTCCGCGCTTAATTTGATGCAGCCCTTTTATCGGGTGTTGTGTATCTTCTGCTTGCCCATACTGATGGCAATATTCAATTGTTTAGCGGATGCTTTGCGTTGATTTTATGCCAAGAAAGGTGTTCTTGTCGGTTTCATATCGTGTTCCACGTCTTTTCGTATCAGCCTTATGTTTATTTTCTTTATTCTGCTATAATGTTTCTATATAGCATGTCAGACCTGCCAAAAATGCATCGTGCATCTGCATACAAAAGACAATTTTTACTCTTGTAAAATCTCAAGAATCACTCAGTATTCCTCAAAAATTGTCGGCATTTTCTCTGGCTTGATTTTTCACAATAGATTTCAGAAGCCCGAACGTAATGCGGACAACACGTACAGAAGCAACAACAACGAAAAAAACACCAACTACGTGGGGGTACATACCTGAGGAACGACAAAGTATGAATTAGGTTTTTTATTCCGTTCCTACCGCTTATGGACGATGGCCGCCAAGAACGTGACAATTGCCATATCATACTTTTGCCAACGGCTGGTTACGATAATTAGCTTCGGGCATATGTTGATGGCTGTCGTTATTTCTGCTTATATTCGTCGTGCCGCCAGTAGACTGTGGCCTGATGCGTTCCAGTTTATTCGGGGCTAACGAGAAAGTACGAAAGCCGCCAAAGGAGAGAAAGATGGACCAACGGAGCACGATACAAAGACTCTTCACCTAGAAAGTGTTATTTGTCGCCGCACCTTTCTTTTCGTGACAAATATCACTTTTGCTGTCATGAGAAATTGAAAGCGACAGGAAAAAATATAACGGTATCAACTGTACGGCGGAAAAATGTTCGCCGTGAAGATGTTATGAAACAAACTATGTGTTTTAAGACAGATTTTGTTAGTTATACATTTATATATTTAGAATTACAAAAGTAAAAACGAGGTAAGCAAAAAATCGTGGCAGCAACAACGACAATTATTACGTCGTATTGTAGTAAAAAACAATAATTTCTAAACTTTTTATAAATATACATATGGTTATAAATATGGCTATCTTTACACAACATTTGGTTAATACTGCGCATACATTCTATGAATAACTGAAAAAAATCGTATACTTCAAAAATTGTGCCAAAAAGCTTCCACCGTTGAAATTTTTTAGATAGAAATTCTAAGTTCAATTTATCAAAAAGGCACGCATTTCAAAATTCACTTGTGCAGAAGACATCGTGTGCAAACATCCACGCATGTGCTCGTATATAGAAAGCTACTCACACTTTCACTGCCAATATTATCAATCAATTTCCTTGAGAAAACAGGCACATCCGACCAGTTACAGGGTATTCCATAAGACGGAACCTTGCTTTACATGACCTCTGCATTCTACCTATTTTATAACCGCTCTACTTTTTCAAAAGCTATCAAGCCTTCTGGTGTTTGTTTATAAAATGCCTAACTCAAATGCTGCAAGCATTTGACTTTTATCATTGCAGAATTGCGTTGCATAATAGCAGACTATTGTGTAACGTAATTGCGTCTAAATTTTGAACATTCTAGATATTCGGGTGACTGAAATAAGGCACCACTTTTTCAAAACGAATAATTCATATTTTCGGATTTGCACATCTGTTTTTTGCACGTTTGGGGGTACACCTGACTACAAGTGATAAAGTTAATTCTTCTCATTTTTTCCGATTTATTGCCAAAACAATGTGTTTTTTTCGTGAGTTGTATTAGTAACCAAAAAGCACTGTGAACAAACTCCTTTAATACATAAGTGATAGTTTCAATTCTTGCAGGTCTACATTTTACCACCATAGTCAGCTACTATTGTTAATGAAAAATTATATTTTATTTCTGACATTGTGTGGGGTCATATGGGACAGCGCGGCATGAGGTCAAAAGGATACTCTTCATGCTTATGTTTTCAAAAATCTAAAAATCGTAAATACTAGTTTTGACGAAAATTTCCACTAGAGTATCCTCCTCATGTTTCAAGATATGTCACATGTTACGTTTATTTGTTCCGGTTGTTTAGGCGAATACCATCGGTCCCGATCGAAGTGTTTTCAACTCAGTATTATCGTTTATATGTACACTGAGTGATCTCACATTTAGTTTGTCAACTTTGTGAAATGCTGATTGAATTACAGAAAGATGTGTCACTAGTGGTTTCCTTAATCTATTTTCAGTAAATCCTTTGTGTTAGGCACATTTGTGATAGTGGTTACTGGCTTTGAGGATCGAGAAGGTTTGAAACTGATCTCATTTGGCAGATCACTAAAATTTAAGAAAGAACATTTTCATACATTTCTTACAAAATATTTAAAAATCGAAATTATTTTTTCTAATATATATTCTAGAGTGAAGACCGGAAGGTGTCTTTGTTCTAGAATTTTCGTTCTCATAACACTCGATGGTATCTTACTTGCTCTATAAATACTCGTTGCTAACGTTTGATGGAATATGAAGGAACTACCAGTGCAGTGTACTTATCGTAGTTTTCCAAGTTGCTGTTATAAAAATTGTACATCTTATTCAAATGATACCTGAAGTCTACGACAATAGTTAGCTCGATGAATGACTACCGCAATGCTCACCTAAATTCCAGCACAAAATCGTACGACAGATATATACGTGCATTGTATGCACTTGTCACGTCTCCTATAGCGACAGATTTGTCTACTTAGCGTTTCATTAGTTTAAGCAAGCACCCCCCTGTTACCGAAAACCGATCACATTTAAAAATATATATTTTTATTCCTTTACTGTTCATATTGATGTCAGGTATTTTACAAACGTACGTATGCAGGCCTGTACACTCTCCCTTGACTGCTCTCTATGCATTCCAGGAGTAATTTGTCTCCTCGTAAATCTTCAACACGTTTTCGACGCAATCAACAGGGACGCTTGTTTAACCAGTTATATATATATATATATATATATAATAGCGCGAACGAAATGTATACGGCAACTCGGGAAAACATAATACCAAACGGAACAAACAAACTTAACAAGCTTAAATAGAAGCACGAACGGCATCTGTTGGAATGGAAGGCCTTAATTACTGCATTTACATACTATAGTTTTGCGTATACCGAGCAAAGATGTATCTGCAGAGGTTTGAATACCGTTCTGTTCTGCGCTTCGATATATAATAAAGGTAAATTTACGACCTAAACTCTTCCACCGGCAAGGAAAAAGTGGTCGGTAGCAAGTGTTACCACACAATTGCTCTATAAATTTATTTTGTTATTGAGTGATAAATTATTGACTATTTCATGAAATCGCATCGAAGATATTCCGTGACTTTTCACTAAAATGTTAGAGATAATTGATTTTTAGATATCTTTTGATCCATTTAATTTCATAGCGTCTCAGTATAATTCGGAATTACGTGCCACTTTTCGTCACCCCTCAATACTCGAAATACATGCTCAAACGCCATAAACATATTCCGGCATCTTTGGTGCGTTGTGTCAAATTGCCTCGTACTATAAACATTCCGGTTTTTAAAAAGTCCGTTTCTACTTCAACAAGTGACGCGCTTCCTCGTACACTATCATAACAATTTTGTTTCTTTTAGTCTTGGCTTACACTGAGCTTGTCTAACACGGTTAAGTCATCACAATTAATAAGTGTTTACCCCTCTTTATAAAGACTTCATACCTCAATTGGTGTGGTTTTCGTTGAAGCACCTACTTCAAGGTAGTTATTTCGTTACGCAGGTGGGCAAACAGATCGATTGTTTCATTATTTTCAGTTGGTTTAACGTTTATCTCACCTTGCTCAACCATTTTACGTAATCCCTCTTTCTCACCCTGCCCGCTCTCGCCCTTTACTTCTTTTTTCCGCTTTATATATTTCATTTAAATGTAAAACTTTCCTTGATCATCGGCGAGCAAATCGCATATCACGTAGCCTTCATGCTTGTATTGACGTCGTCAAATTACTGTTGGTCGGTGTGGTGTGTAGAGGTATTAGTTTCGCAGTTCTGTACTTCACTGATATTAACCCGTCATGGCAAATAGCCAAAGGGGAGGAGCAGGTGGGAAGAAAGTGCGACATCTGACCTTCGGAGTACGAAGTCTCAAAACCAGCATATATTGTGCTTTTTTCTGTCTACGTTCGTTGTAGATATCCGCAATAGGCCCGCATGTCATGTAAAACACTTATATATTGCGTGAGTAGTTTCCAGCAAGTGTGTCGATGGTACCAATAAAACACTGTGAGAAGAACAACCATATGGGCTGCGATAATAATCACGACGATATTAATAAACGATTATTATTACTATTATTATCATTATTATTATTGGAGACAATGAGCGACATCCAATAAGCATCGACAAGCGATGGAGTGCACTAAACAGCCTTATGCACAACTATTGAGCTATTATACAGAAAACGTTTTTTGTTGTAGTTTAAAAACTATACAAGAAATCTGGTGATTCATCAATGTATGTTGTAGAAGAAACAGAAAATATGTGGTAGCTTTTCAAACATTGCTACGTCTTCACTCCCACTACTAAGTTGATCCAGTGATGGGACAGGTTTTTGAGCAGCCATAATTTATTCAGTGTCCACCAAACGAAATTTCGCTTTTTAGTACGGTTCTGGAGGGCGTTTAGCCGAAGAATCATTTGCACTTTTCTAGAGAAATTGAGTAAAAACAATGGCTTTAATAGTACAAGCTTTTGTTTTTCGTCTGCAACAGCGCGAGGCAAATTCATCGAAGCATGTTGAGAATATTAGCTATGTGACCTTTTTACACGTGTCTTGCGTTATTAGTGCCCGCGTTTACATGATAGGAATCGGGACGCTCAAAAGCAACGAAAAAAGGGTCATAAGTCATGACATTCGTACTGCCGAATGAGTTCGGCTAATTCGTTTTTAGAAATACTAAAATGCTCAATAGCGAACTTACGGTGGATAATGCGAATGAAATCTAGAGATCTAGCCAGAACGTTCAACAGTGCTGGCCCAGTATGTAACATCTAAAAAGGAAGAGCACTCCTAATAAAAAACGTTATAAAAATAATTTTTCTGACTGATCTAGCTTAAAGATTATAGTCGTTGCAAATCCACCCACCTTTTTTAAATCCACAACGACGATCAATGATTAAAATATTTATTTAAAATTGCAGGATCAGCTTTTCTTTATTGTCAGTCAAGCTGCCTGAATTTCTTCACTTCAATTTTATCAAACTTAGAATAACTACAACTATTCGTGCCCTTTTTATTATTCCTGAAAGTGCTTTTGTCCAACACGAAGGTTCCAAATTAGATTCAGCCCTTTCCACTATTAATTTATCGTTCTATTTATCCCTGTCATTAAGACGTTTTCTTTTCAGCCGCCCTTTGTGACCTTAGTCGCTTTGGCCACTGTATAGAACACAGACGCCGTATAAACAGTCCAGCCGCGATCGTTAGCATCACTGATAGATCATTTGACGATCCATAGTAAGCCTAGCACTTGATGGCCGGTTTATACGGGCCTTAGAGCATATGGTGTGGTATGTGTATTATTAACATGACTGCACCACTGGTGTACTGGAGTCCACTTCATCATATAAATACAAGTCTAATTCACATATGCCCTTTCCGCTCGCTGTTTCTTCCTCTAGGGAGTTCTTTCTATAAGGGCAGACCGTTACATTTGGCAGAAGGTTTGCTGTTGTTCCGATGTGTAATATATCGCGTTCTTTGGCCACCGTCTTGCCTTGTGTACCGATTGACGAACAATGCTGTTTTCGTCCTGCAACACCCTATAGACACCATACGACAACATTTGTCCTTACGAATTTCGTCACCGCCCCCGATCTAAGCCAGCTACGGAGCTCGGAGACGGCAGGCCCCATTCGGACTATTTGTGCAGACCGGACGCCCTAGACGCCGAATACATTTGTTATTCGTCAAGACACACAAGTAATAGCTGTTTTCCTATTACTGGCATTATCGTTCTGTGATAATCGACATATGTACCCTAACGGACGCATTTTTGAAGATATCTCAATTTCGTCCTCTTTGTATCGTTTGCTTTCTGTGCCTCGACAAGTGTCTAGTAGCTCTGTTGCGTGCAATACATTAAAGCCGTATTATATAGCGGCCGGGGCTTCTATTGTCGTGCTAGTTCCACACCAATACTGCGTGTTTACGGTGCCTGGCGTCCTCACATCGATCACGGGCTCCTGTGCATTATTTGCTGATCCTTGGTAGAAGGAAAAACTGGGAGCGAAAACTCCGAGATATTTTGGTCTTTCGTTGGTCGATCTACTGTGCATCCATATGATATATAATCCTGTGCTTATTTTCTTAATATGTCAACATTTCTTTCTGTAAAATTTGCAACGATTGGCTACGGCGGAGTATCCAATCACACCGTACGTTTGTTCCCTTTAGGCCCATAATATCAGTTCGTTGTGTCTTTAATGTAGCCCTCTCTCAAAACACAGTCCCCGCCCAAAATGCACAAAACAACCCAAGACATATCATGCTTAACTCCACTTGGATTATTTGTCGTTCATATAGATGTATGTTCATATAGATGTAAAATGTAGGTGCCTTCCCGTATGTTCAGCGCGTGCGCACAGCCATCTTTAGTAGTGTCTATTAGACCTTGTTACAGGTTTAGCCAAACTTATAGTCGAGACACCGTCAAAGTAGGTACATGCGATACTTCATCGCAGAAATCAATTGCTTTTTTTTTTAATGAAAATAACAGAAATGTACTAAACTAAAAACAAATCTAACAGAAGAGCGTTTTATATATTAAAACATTCGCCCATTAGATATAAATTACATATCATAGTTGCCAAAATAACGTTAAAATTAGCTTGCTCATTTTAGCCATGTTGGTGTAGATTCCCATACTAATAGCTACTCTTCTTAACACAACTAGTTGATTCACGCTCTGTGGACTACTTTCTATCCCTACGTGCACGCGGCTGAAATGCCTAGCAATTAATTACGCAGGGGTTGTACGTACAGTCTGAATTTATCACATTGTGGACAAGGGCAGCTACTTATTGTTCTTAGGACTGCGTGCACAGCCAAACAGTTGATCACACGATTATTTACACCCTACCCTCTTGGACACAACAATGAGTCACAGCTACACTTTAGTATTATTTGTACGTAGCATTCATTAGCATCCGCACTAACGATTCGCTCAGTCACCGATTAGAGGTTAAAATTGTCGGTAGGACAAAACTTATGTTTCAAACTTTTCCTCTAACTGGTCGGACCTTCTCTAACCTAATCGCATTCAATCAGACCTAATCTCACTTACAGATGCCGCTGCCTCCAGATGTTATTTTGCCGACCACTCATGGTTATGAGGAATATCTGTTTTTTTCATTCTTTTTCCCCATATGCTGCCATTTTGTCAGGTGAATCGAAGCACGGGTGTAGAAACAACCGAACAAACAAACGACAAATATGACACGCGCTGCAAAAGCTAGCTTGCGCATCTGGTTGTTAACGTTTGTGTTACGAGATTCATCCTTAAGCATCGTGAAAAGTCGAAACGACTGGTCGAAGGAAGGCTGGAGAGCGGAATTTCGCTTAACGAGTTAGCGTCAATGTATTATGCGCAGAAGATACAACATTTAGTATATTTCGGGTATTAAGAGCGGTTCCGTTGCCACAGTTTCAGGCTTGTCAATCAAATATGTACGCAGTTCGCCGTGAAGCCGAGCTAAGCAGATGACGAACCCCTGTCTCTTTCTCTCTCTAAAAAAAACTGTAACTTGGCGTATTTAGACGAAAATTACGATTAGCAACTGCTCACAGCGGTCTGATAAAGCAGACAGACATGATCGATGAAATCGCACACAGAACTGAAAGACGTCATGATTTGTCGTTGACATTCGGCACTAAATAATGTTCTCCCCTATAAACAAGCTTGTCGCCGCCCACACTGGCGGAATCGAACAGATTCTTTGCCTGGACACATGTAAAAGATCCTAGGAAATATTGACGAAATTACGTTAGTCTTCTGGAAAGAGCACGTGATCTACAATTCGTTGAATCAAAGCATTGTGAAGTTCGGTGGCTCGGCGCATTCGCATGTGTGCTTTACGACCGGAGGAAGCATGTAGGTGCACGGGTTCGATCCCCGTCGTTGCACATTTAGATTTATGGGGTCCGTCTTACGAACTAATGCAAAACGCGGCACCGTTGACGTTAAATGTTCGCTGATGCTTGGCCCTATAAATGTCCTTTCTTTGTATCAAATAATTAGCGTTTCAATAACAGCACTACTGAACACCTGAAGTAAGACGTAACCGACAAATAACCTTGAACGTGTATTTATGGCGATGGCACGAGTTAAGTCGACGAGACGGTAGTCATTAATTAAAAATGCGATAGCACAAATTTCGCTTGTTTTGTGAATACGCGAAGATCGGCTGTAGCAGAAGGCCCAGACAAATCACTCCTCAAAACTCCTTAGCTCCCCAATCCGCAGAGCGCATAAAGCGCTTCATCGGTTGTCGGGATGAAAATTGCGGGGCATTAAAATAACACACACGTTACACCATGATATTTGTTTCTTCTTTGAAAACAAGTAACATTGAAAAACAGACATGTAAGCGCGCGCTGCGCTTTGGACTGCCAGATCAAAGCTAGGATTAGGTATTTGCATTAGATACGGAGATAACCCCGGTCCAAGGGCACTAACTTGGCGTCATTCGATGTTCTCTAATGGCGAATGCTCGATGTGCAATGGGTGTCGCGCCTTGAACGAGAGGTTACCACAATTATTCTATTTTTGTGACCATCGTGTGGATTAAATTTGGTTTCCATACCTTTCAACAAAGCCCATGTGTATTTTGATATCTGTCAAGTCTAGAAGAGATACGAAGTGAGGCGAAAACCTTTTCATATTCTCTCTTTTTTTGGTAACTTCGTGTCACATGGCAAACGCTAGATTAATGTAGTTTGTTATCTTGTTTCTTAAATAAGCCTACTTTAGTTGTTACCCTTAAGAAAATCATAGCTCATTATTCATGCACGGCTCTCAAATGTTTTGGCATTTATTGACGACTTTGGTGTTATTGTGAAATATGTCGCCGTCAACAGGACGTCGCGCAGCTGCGAGACTAAGAGGAAGAATTCCATGAGCGATTACAAATGTTTGGCAAACAATCCAATATTTTTTGTCTTGGTTATATACACGATAATAGTAAGTACAATGATGGGCGTCCGCGTAAAGCGTTCGAACCTTGAATATGAGTCAGTACCCCTACAGAAGGTGTCACTATGTTCGCTGCCTAACGGTGTTTGTCTTAAGCATGATAGTCGTGTGTCCCTTGCTAAGCTATCATTTGTGCCGTAAACTGCAGGCGCTACAGTAGCTAGTCAACAGCAGCAGCAGCAGCAGCAGCAACAGCAGCAGCAGCACTCGGCATAGCCGGTCTGTGCCATTGCTTCGATGAATATTTCCTCTAGTATGGCGCGCTGTTGCTGCCGGTTGCTTTCGTGCTTTTTAGTTTCTGCTTGGCTCGTCGTCCCATCCTTTGGCTGCTGTCGCGTCGAGTGGCCATCGTTTTGAGCTGTGCCCCTTCACCTTGCTTCACTTCTCCAGGCTTTTCTTCATATTCTCTTTCGTGTCATCTGACCTTGCTTTCTACAGTTGCTGTTTCAGTTCTGAGCAGTTTGTGACGTAGCTCTGATTCTCTGTCGCTTTATTTCGCGTCGAGTTCATGTGCGCCTTGCGACCGAAGAAGACACGTAGGCGCGCGGGTTTGATCCTCACATTCACATATATGAGATCTGTCTTAGGAAGAAAAGAGGTATCATGGACACCTAAATGTCAGCCCTAAAACTAATATTCAATTTCGTCCAGTTCAGTGAGCGTACGACCGAACACTCGCTCGCAGTGCCAGACCCGCGTCGATTGATGCGTGCACCCCGAAAAGTAACCCTCCACAGGGAAGACTTTCGCGCGTTTTTCGTTGAGCTGTCGCTCACACTGCTGCTGCTACAGCCACCATATATCTCTACGACTCTAACAGCCAAAATACCACAACTTATTCCAGCGTGAACTCAAGGCGAATGTGGAGTAGGTCGAGCGTGAGATCGCTCCATTACGACTCTGCTCTAGCCGTAGCCGTGACCCTGTAGGGCGGCTCTCCCGTAGAAACAACATCTTGTCTATCATCTACCTATAAACTCCCGCATATCTTCTACCGTCACTCTACTTTAGCCGAGTGACAACGTCGCCGAACGGAACGCAAGCGGGTAGAGCGCGCGCGCTCTGTCGTAGCCGATAACGCGAGCTCTTTGCAGACACAGCGTGAAGAACAATGAACGAATACGAGAACCTTTACAACGCAATAAGCACGTGAGGGACAGTAATGATGATGATTATTATTATTATTATTAGGTAAATGAGATCGGTCAATTTGGCAAAACTGTGTTTCTCTCTCTCTTTCTCGCTTTCTGTATCGCGATCAACTTAGGCGTTCGAGAATGCTTCGAGGGGGTGCAGTAGACATAGCGCAACTTGGCAGACAATGTTACACCTGTTCTATGCTCGGTAAATAAATATACTCGTATTTAGACAAAGCCCGTGCGTAATCAGTCTCAAATGTGTCAGAAGCATGCCGTAATAAATAGCACCGCAGCCAAACTGAGGTGAAGATCTGATGTGAAGAACTCGGGACGAACATGGTCTAAAGCAGTTGCGCTATCTACCGCTGCTGGTTCAAGCGTTCAACAGCGGCGGCGGCGGTGGCGGCGGCGGACGAGATCGTACTTGGCTTTATTTGGACGGCGATCAGCGGCTGTGCCCCCGGAATGGACCTGATAATAACACGTTTGCTAGATGTTATCCGTATCACACACTGAGAATGAAAATTCTCTTGGGACGAAACGACGACAAGTGAGAATGCGAACGTGAACGCGACTAGAGAAAGGTGGTGGACATCGTTCAGTCCTCGCCTCGGAATGTGCCAGGGCGGGTCCGTCACAAATTGATTTCTCCGCGCGCATGTGGAAGGTCAAGATTTTGGAACTAACAAGATTGCGGAAGGCCGAACCGAGCTAGACACGTGTGACACGTATCGGTGACGACGACTCGAGTGACACAAGCTCGATTGGCGATGTTCTGTTGAGGTCCTCCTACGTCTGCACCACCACCGCCACCGCCACCGCCACCGCCGGCCAGCACAGACTTCCCGCCCGCGCAGGAGATGCGCGCATCAGCGTAGAATTGGTAGCGCATCGCAGCGTTTGACATTGCGATTGCTGGCACGTTTTTTTGCTGTGTTTTTGCGTAGACAATTAACCCTACCTTATTATTATTGTTATTATTATTATTATTATTACTGGATAGTGTTGCTCCGGGAACAGCCGAGACAGGTTCCGATGTAACCGCAAAGTTATCCGAATCGCTCCGAAATCATCACGCACATCCAGAGAACATCACTAGAAAACTGACGCACACGGATATCGTAGCACGCCAAGTCACCCCATTCACGAGCACTGTCAGTAGACTCCAACTGATTGATGACGACGACGACGACGACGACGACGACGACCAACTGGATTGATGAGCTGGATTGATGAACTATTCGACAGAACTATTCGAGTCAGTCCAGAAATGCCATCGGTCCCCACGCGTTTCGCTTC
Source organism: Tropilaelaps mercedesae (assembly GCA_002081605.1). NCBI lineage: Eukaryota > Metazoa > Arthropoda > Arachnida > Mesostigmata > Laelapidae > Tropilaelaps > Tropilaelaps mercedesae. The sequence continues at coordinate 27,139 of MNPL01024398.1, forward strand.
CACCGGTGGAACGTTCCCCCCTCACGTTAACGCACTGTTCACGAGAATTCCTTGGTTAAAATGCAATCAATCAATCGATCGATCGTTTGTTCACGTTTCCCCTTTGTACGATCATATACGGTCCCGTAGCTCTACTTGTGCGTGTCGCCGAACATCTCACGTCGCCGCTTCAGTGAACAGACTCGGAGACGAAACAAACAGACGAGGATCAGACGACACGTCGAGCAACAGTGACAACAACGACAGCAGCAACAAGGCGGCGAC
>MNPL01024402.1:16421-31318 GCA_002081605.1 Tropilaelaps mercedesae
TCCATTAGATTACTACCGCCGTGCGCAGAAAATGACCTCGTTACCATAGCAAAAGGAATTTACTGAATGGCCTATAACTGAGAATATCCAATAAACTATTCGGTTTTTCGCATTCTCAAATAGGCTTGCGGCGTACCGGACAGGAGATAGTTTTTTATCTGGCGTGTTCCTGCATCGTAAATAAGGTTCATTGATACATCGTCGTCATTTATTATCGAGTATATTATACACTTTTACCGAGCACAGCATGGTAACCTTTGAGTAGCAAGGATGCCAGTTTTACGTATTGTGCCGCAACGTCACACAAAGTCGCTCCCATCACGTCAGTTGTGAAGCGGTTTATTGTTAGGCGTTAACTATGAAAGGTTCTCTGCCTGCGACAAGTCTGCGGGACAAATTTCGACCGGTGCGAAATTGGACATAGCACAAACGAACTCTAACAATGTAAAATAGGATTTTATGCTGGCGCTATAGCTTAAGCGTTAGCGTCATCACGACAATGTGAGTGACACGTACATAGAGTGTGAAATAAGTGCATTTTTTATTCTATGATTTTTATTTTGAAGCAAATAATTAATCAAAAATTAAATTCCAAGCAGGCACTAAGGTTTCGCCGTTTAGGTACTCGTTTTCAATAGGCACTCTTGGCCAATTACGATTTAAGCCTGAAGAAACTTTACGAAAGTAATTAAACACAAATGATAACAAATGATGTTAAATAACAAATGAGTACCTCTGAATGAAACAGCACCTTATTATTAACCCTATCCGTTTTAAGCCCAGGATCGCTTTCGCATTACCTCGACTAGCCTAGACACACGAAGCTACAGATACGAAGAAGACATTTCAACATAAGGAATTCGAACTGACATATGTCATCAGCTTTGCAACCAGTTCCACCTAAGCATCCAGGCCATAAAGCCAGGAACGTTGTCAACTAAAGCGTAAATCACCCCGCTGCTTTAATAACTATAGTTTATTATACGCAGAATAAAGAAAGCCTAGGTACGTAAACATTGATTCTAGCCTACTAAGCGGCGTCCTTCATAGATGCGTCTTATTAGAGCAAAATAAATGGCATTGATGTTTCGCGAAATTTTGCAGCAATTTTTTTCGTTACATGGAACGTGAATTGGCCCACCGCACTTTTCATAGTGCGCCTGTACCCAGCTGCTTCGCCAGAACACGAAGCCTGCAAAACGCCTTAATTGTATACGCTTCCGGACAACCCAGATCTTTTTGAAATAACATCACATATCCAGTACCACGCGCACTCGAGGGTGTCACATTGCCACCTTCGAAATGACAAACGAGAAATGAATACGCGGTCGTGGCTTTACAAGCATTTCCGATATTTTTTTAGATAGCTTGGCCCAACCCTCTCCCTTTTAGCCCTCGTGCGACGCCTTTCTCATGAGACAGTTCAATATCGTGCATTTTTGAAACATGGAGAACTCCTGAAAAAATAAACAGTTTATACGCTTACGAGGCACACGTTTTAGGAATTTTCATATATGAATTCACTTTAAACGGCTCCACCGTGAAACGATGTTGGAGAAAATGGGAAACCTCTCGCTGAAGTAGATAATAGCAAGACTATGGAATGTGGGTTTTGCAAGACAAATCAACGATAACCTTCTGCAGTCAACGCAGATGTTGCCTTCGTAACAAAAACCACTTTGTCAGGCGCAGAGCTTCGACATATATCCGCCAAATACAAATAACTGGTCCAATTTAGAAACACCTCCGCGTGATACGATACTTAAAAAGCTATCTAATGAACAATGTATGACATCATGTGGCAACCTTTCCTGTAACCATCAAACACGCGGTGAAAGATTTTAAATTTTACACCAGGTGATTACGGCATTGTGTCCTACCGGAATGACTCCTATGAATGACTGCCAGGTACAGTGTTGCGTCGCTCGTCTCTAGACTTGCCCCTCAGATGCAACGAAACGACTCATCCATCAATGTCGACTCCCGAAGATGACATCTCATCTTTTGTGTAACTTTGCCAAATCTGCGCCCAACCCCTTTGCTTTTTGCCTCAAGTTCGGCTGCGATCGAATCAGAAACACAGAAAATCTCTCAGATGAGTCTATTGTCACGCGACACGAGCATCCGCAGAGTGGCACGGGCTGACGTGCCCATGTTCGACAGGCACTGGAATTCTGGCAGACTGCTAAAGGACTGATGGTAACCATACACAGATAGCGACTAACTACTCGTTTGGCCAACAGATGTCCACCGGCAGGAGTCGGCGACGAGGAGATAGATATTCGACGACGCCTGCAGTCGAGAACGCCGACATTCGAGGAAGATGCGGGGAAAAAAATCCGAATTGAGAATTGTTCGCCGTCATGAAACGGGTTTGTTGGTCTCTCAGTGAAACTGAAATGGCATTTGAAAAGACACGGTAACGTCACTAACTTAGATTCGAGAATCACTGCCCCTCAAAAACCTGCAACGCATAGGAAAATACCGATATTTACATACGGCAACTGCTCCTCAATGGAACCATCAGTGAACAAGTGTAATCACAGAGGTTTACGAGACCTTCAATGTCGTCTAGTGAAGTACACCTGAAGTGAAGGATCCTATGAGACACAGACTAAAGAGCGGTATCAAAGGGCCTTTCAAGTCGACACGTTCATCACACAGTCTAGTATACCTCGAACGCATCGCTCAGATGGAATTTCAACGTCTAAGACGAAACTCATTATCGACACCAAACGTCGGGAAATGCAAATGTCGGCCACGGCAATGGTACATCGACGCTTGTCGAATCAGAGCGATGGCTTAAAGTTGATCTCATATTGCCAGAACCGCTCGGGTTACATCGCCTTAACTTGACAGCACGACTATATATAGCTTCTTGATGATCTGCATAAAAATTTCGATTATATTGACAGCGTCGAACCGACTGAACTCGCTGGAGAATATCCACTAATTAAACTCGGATTGATTTATTCAATTTCCGGCATTCAATCGACTGGTTTGCGAATTTTGGTTGGCCGAGCCTATGACTCCGACTCGTCCTTGTTTCTTATTCTATGACCATGTGGCAAAAAAATAGCACAACGTAAGGGAGTAAGCGGAGTACGGGGTAACGGTGGGTTGTTGTGAAGTGTCATTCAAAAGGTGCGCTGTCTGTGATCCTGTATATTGCAAAATAGCGTTCAGTCGCCTTTCCGTCTACAACTCGCATGTGTCCTGTTTTTTTGACAACTCCTCATACAAAGGTTTTTAGTTCCTTGAGAGACGCGTACATCCGAGCCTGGCTTTGGTCTCAAACCTCGAGATGAATACGCAGTTGTGCATCGTCATTGCATATCACGCGAACAAATCGCTCATCGGGGCCTGGCCTAAGAACGTTGAATTGATTACGAATATCACCGACGGAACTGTGAGTAGTCGAAAGAGTGATCAGAGACGGCTGTGGTATTTCCCCATTCATCACATCATTTGAAAATACCACTGAGGCAGATTTTACGCAATCGCTTTCAGGATGGAGAAAGGTCAAGCTATCTTCAAATCAAGCTCGGTGCTCTCTGTGGTGCGTTGGCGTGCGCCTTGAGGCGACCTTAAGAGGAGAATACACGTAGGTGCACGGATTCGATCCCCACCGTTCAACATTTATATTTATGTGGGATGATCCGTCCTACGAATTACAAAAGCATTATCGTAGGCGTTAGATATTGGCTGATGGTTAGTGCTTAGAAATATTTTTTGTTATTTTTGCCCTTCGTTGTCCAAAAAGGTGGTCTCCAAATGGAAGATCCGGTATTGATCTGGTACTTAATTGCTTGCTAATCTGGAGAGGTCTACAGTAGATAAAGGATGTGAAGTTCAGCTTCCTAACTCAAGCGGCGATGTATTTCGCTGCGTTTAATGAGCACGAGTGCTATCATGAAACAGAGTTATCCGGAAATTCATTCGTTCGACACTGGATAACGTATAATTTTTATGGTTCAGATTAACTGACTGAGATTGTTGTTCCCTCAAAAATCTTCTTAATACCTTCTCACCATATCTATATATCTCCTAGAGCTAGATTGGCAATATTCGTTAGCATTGAAGCGTGAACCAAACTTATCTGCCGGTCACAAATATGTTTGTAGATAGCTCGAGTGTACGTTGTTTACGAGTTAGTGCTCGGCAATGTGCGTGTTAAACATCACTTGTAGAGACTGAGAGAAATGTGAAGTTCGAAGCAAAAACGATGGCGACATCACTCAATGCTAAGTCCCGTTTTCTACAAACCTGGTGACCTTCAATACACTACACTTAACCAATAGAGCGAGGACTTTCTTTTTGTTCTTAGGGCTTATATCTTAAGGGAAGTACTACTGCGTGATTTTCATACGTTAGCGTACGAAAATGATTTAACACTCATTTTTCTTTCAAACTATTTTTGGTTTTTAGCCTTTTAACCCCAAATGGGCTGTACTTGTAAGGCAAAAATAATATGAACAAGTTATACCGCGACACGAAGCAGCCACCTCTGCTAGCTAAGGCTGTTAGTCATATCTCTTTGCCACAAGGATTGTTCAAGGGTCCATCTCTTGATTGAGCAGCAGAAAGAATTCTATCAACATCTTGAGGGGTTTCGTCCCCAACAACGATGAACCTAAACGACCGCTATTTGGCGAGCTTCACCTCTAGCCAGCCACTTAGCACTTTTGTCGAGTGCGTTGTCAAAGCACCCGGAGCTTTTCGCTAACCTAAGAAGGCATTCGTAACGCCACGACGACCGCCACTATGCCGACAATCAGTTGTGCTATCACGAAAACATACCCTGATGGAAAACGACATTGGCGGCATCGTATATATACGGTCTTTCAAAGCGTCTACTTGCTCCCTATCGGCTCCCACCAGAGACAGCTTAATCTGCATAGGGGGGACAAGGCTTCAATTGTGTCTTATTGTCTCATGCGCACTTCTTCCGGACGCCGCCACAATCGCGAGACGACACAAGGCACAGACTTTTTGGCAGTTTGGTTATGGTCGATTTGCGGAGGAAATGTGTTTATTTGACAAGCTATCCAAGAGGCTGGAAAATGGCTACATCTAACGTCATATGAACTCGTTATTTTGCCTAACTCTTTCCCCGCGGCCGTGTACTTAAGCCGGAGCATACATCCGCAAACAGACCAGGCCATCGAATGCCGCCAAAGTTTACACTTCACCCTTCATAAGAAATAGATTTTTCGTCATAGCCGCCGCGGTTCTCATTTGTGATATTTGCCGGATGTTAACACGAGTTTTTGAGAGGTTGCTACAGATCTGGCATCCAATGGTATCCAGCCGGGCTCAATGGCTTGGCGCATTCGCATGCGCCTTTCGATCGTCGAAGGAGGTGTACGAGTTCGATCCCCGCCGGTGCACATTTACTATGGGGATGATCCGTCTTATGAAGTAATGCAAAAAACGCTACTATGGTCGTTAAATGTTAGCTAATGGTCAGCCCTAAGAAATATAAGAAGTATCCACTGTCAAGACGGGGTGAACTCAGCAACATATTAACCAGTCGTAGCGGTCAGCTGTACGTCTACCCACAAGCAGCTGTCTGGTATCTACTTGCTGCTAATGTGAAGCTTCTCTAAGCGTCCGCGGGGCAAACTTTGGAACAAAACCAGACCCTATCCGTCTCGGCGCACTCGGCAACCTTCGTTAGCATTTACTATCTCCTCACAGCAGTGTCCCCCAACTGGTGTTCTCAGATCCACCCTTCTCTGAACTCCGATAGGCTCCGAGTGGGTACTCACGTCCTGGTCTCCGGTGGACCCTTCATGCGTCGTTTCCGTCGTCGTGTCGCTCCCATAGACGACCTCCTCTTGCGAGCTGTCCATAGCGACGGGTTAGTTAGTCGCTTGTCCGATGGTTACCGGGTGATGTCGTCGTATGTTGTTGTTGATTCTTTTGTCCGCTTTTTCTCCTTCGGTCGGTAACTGTCGACGGACTTGCAGGCGGCTGTTGGCCTATTTGGCCTTACCTTGCACAGGCCTGCGTAGTATTTCTGCAAGCGACAGCTTGCCTCACCGGCCTAGCCGCCTGCGGGGCCTTGGGTCGCCAATCTTGTCAGCTGCCGACCGCTAGGTCACTGTTTATTCGACTCCCCACAGGCCGCAGTCACCGGAACGGGAGCCTACCAGCGGGCTACTCCACTGCCACACCACGGCATGCCACAATATTTTCACTCACTTCCCTCACATTTAGTCAGGATTGTCCACCTGCAGCAGGGGCCAAAGCAGCTGCCAGTCACATCTGTGGTTCGCCTGCTGTTCCTGAGTCGCAGCTATACACAACACCACCGCCTCTCTCCGAACTTTGTTCAGGGCGCAGCCATCGATGTTTACATCAGCGTTGGCATTCGGTTAGCTGCACCCAAGCAGACGATGACGCAGCCAGCGTTTAGAGTCGCTACTTTCGGCTATATGTCGCTGGTTGGCTGTCTGCCGGGAAATTTCAGAACGGCTGGCTAAAAAATTGACGCGCTGTTCGGAGCTGACGAACAGCGCGGAAATCCCGTACATTTCAGCTGATGCGCTGATTGTTGTTAAGAAACCCATGGCTGGCTACGATGATTTCGGCTGGCCGATTTGCGGCTGTATCGAAGATCGAGGCAGCGCGGCGCAGCATCAAAAGAGGATGTTTACCTCCTTGACATGGTTCTTGCGGCCTGGAAGATAGTCAGGACGCTAAAAAGAGGGGCTAACGTGTTCGATAGGCAGAGACGGTCTTGTATTAGGGATCGCGCGCGTGTGCCGAATGTGGCATTCGGTCACGTGGATGATTCCTGCAGGCGACGCTCACGTCTGGACGCTTGGCAGATATCCAGTTCAATGTAGTGATGGCGAGTCAAAATGTTTGGTCAAACGTATCGACGACAATTCCTCGATTACCTACTTATTGAACGTTGCTCACAGACACCCGTCGGCACGTCTACATGCAACTCGTGTCCACCTGTGCAGACTAAGCAATTTGATTATTCGATGTGGGATTTCTCTCGGGCAGTGTTCAGAAACTTTACGTCGTGTCTTCGCTTTCTTGTCCGAAGGCCCTGTAGAATAATTTAACCTACTTGAGGCCGCGCATGCGGCCTACGCGTTAGGTTTACTTGATCGCTGAACCAATTGAACGCTACCGAATCAACAACCATAGCCATTGACTTTCTGCGCATGAAAATCACGCTGGCGCTCTCATCCGCTAAATAAGCGGGCATATTTAATTAGGTCAGAGGCGTCATGTCGGGACTCTCCGGTGTTCGCCGGTACTGGTTTCCTAACGCAGAATTTCCCTCTCAGAATTCTCGGATCCGTGAGCACCTTTGCAAAACGCACATGTCTCGCATGTCGGTCACTGGTTTCGTAGACGAACCATAGAAAAAACAAGCTCGAAAAAGCAAGCTCTATGGCTATGTTGAGCAGCTGTTAAATACAAGATGGCCTGGTAGATGGCCGACGATAACTTCATAGACCATAGCGTGTAGTATCTTTCCCAGAGTACGCAGTGATGCTCACATAGCGTCAAATCATCGTAACGATGGCTACGGGTTGGTTTACGGCGCCGTGTAACGTTGCCAGTGACACCGACTGGTTGATAGTCGCTTTGGAATAGTTCACACCGACGTGGTTACATCTGCCGGAGGGTTTGTCAAATGCTTTGTTCGATGCCTCTCAAATAGGTCACATGGGGGACACTGGGTGTGAAGGAATCGCCACACCCACATATTGGACAGCGGAATAAAAACTCGGGTAGATTGAAGCGGAAATAATACGGTGTTTTTATTTGAATCCTCCGTTACTATAAATCGTATTCTTTTGATTTAACTATATACAATATCACATCATACCACGCTATGTTTAAGAAGTGAGATTAATTAGAAAATATGTATTCGATATACTGTGAATGGCATAATACAAATAATAGTAATCAGTCATCAGTAAACAGTAATCAGTAATTACTGTTATTACAGTAATAACACAGGAATGATAGAATATTCATAAAGTATATTGTAACGGTACAGTAGCCTATTATGTCGTAGTATGAATTACAAGTCTCCCATTAGTAGCCAAGCAGTCACTCTTCAAACTAATTAGAGTTGAAATAGTATTCCACCAAATAATTACACATAACTATTCCCCCTCACATAACTCTTACGCGATTGCAGCCCGACATGTTCGCCGAAGTTTCTTCCTGTGGCAAAAATCCAAATAAGATCCAACGAAATTAAATGTAACGCTTCCATTGGCTACAAGCGGAGAGGGTTTCTGCTGGGCACCAGTTGCAGAAGACGGAGCCAGGCATTTTTTTGCAGAGACACGAGCTTTTCAATGGGAAACCCTCCTCCGAAAAACCGTTGGGATGATTTCAGCTTTTCGTTCATTTGTTTCGAGTACAGCGAACATCGTCTCCGCCAGTGCGCATACTGCCCTGCACCGGTCGGCCTGCGCAAGCGAAAACTTTTTGGTCACGTTTCGTTCAAACATTGCAAAGGAGCCGTAGTAAACACATTGGACACATGATTAGGTTATCATATATGGGTCAAAATAGGTACCAACAAACCTTCACACGTCACTTTTCCGTCACTCATTACTCCCTATTTCGGGTTGATCGTCAATGAATTCATGCTAGCAAGTCACGTGTGTCGCAGAAAAGACGTCTTTTCCCTCAATAGCCAGAGACTGAAAACATTTGCTGGGCCAACGACTTGACTGAGTCACATGCAATTGTACGAAGCACGCCGACGGGGGCGTCGAAGGCGCCACTCTGTTTTCGGGGCATTTTCCCGTCGTACGTTTCCTGTCCGTGTGTCGGCGTGTTGCGCTTCCGTTCACATTGACAGGTTGCGGTTTCGTTTTTCGAGTGTCTCGCTCTCGATCTGATGCATGGGCAGTCGAGTGACCATGCAGCGTTCGGCCGAGACGCCGACCGAAACTCGATGACGGACTGGGATGACGCGGTCCCCGAACCTACTAGAAAAATAAATTTAAACCGCCATCCACAGATGCGTCGACTGTAACAGCGGGGTGACAACTTCTCACTTCAGCTCTCGCTCCCCTGTAGGTGCATTGGTCTACAGACGAAAGAAGAGTCCATTTGATAAGGGTCCACTCGTTGTCGTTTGTTAGAATTAGGCGTTTAACGGCTTTCTTGTCCAACCACATCTGTCGACGATCTCCGTCCTGTTCATAATATGCTCGTATACATGTAGAATTCTACACATCTCAACTTTTGTGTGTGTGTATATATATATATATAGGCGCACGTGTATTTTTTGCAGTTTGCGGACGTTTTTTCTACGCCTTTCGTCGTGCCTATGTGGGATTGTACGCCGTTGCGCAGGCGTCTACGTAGGGGCTACGAGGTGTGTCGACCGAATCAGCTGTTAAGCTAAACTAGGTACAGCGTTTTATCTCGGTGCAGATGGCCCTGAGCGACACGGATTGTTCCTGTCGATACTCAATATTGATCACGTTTCCCCATTTTTCCGCTCACCTTTCAATAGCCAACAGCGTCCACCATGTAACAGGTAGACAACATTAACAAGCGTAAAATATCAATGCAATATCGGACGGCTACACGAGAATGCGGTAGGAGGGTAAGGGGTGAAAGGGGTCATGTTCTCCATACGAACTCCTGTCACGGATCCAGATCCTCCCTGAATGTCCCAAGGCTCGCTACTCGATGCCGGTTAGATGGTGATCCACAACAAAGCTCGGAACACAAAGCTCACTATAGCTTGTTTTTCTTCATTGCCGCGAGTTTGTCTGACAGGGGCAGTTTGAGAGCGAAAAAGTTGCACAGTGTGTCGTCAATGCGAAGGGTGTCCCGGAACTGACTAAAGGATAGGTACCATTGCGTGTTCCAGTGGTCACGCTGGCGACTCCCGTTCGTTGACGACGCTCCCGCCCCGGCCCCCTTTGGCTGAGCGGCCATCCCCTCGCGGGAGGGGGGCCGCTCGATCTTCTGCTGGAGTTCGCCGGTTTGCAATAGGATCGTGCTCATATTTGCTAGCGACTTGACAAAGTCGTTCTCGCGCGGATGCCCGACGAACAGGCGGTACAGGCTCGTGAACATGGCCATAAACTGCTTCTGATTCATGTCCGGCAGCTCCTGGAAAATCTCATCAAGGTTCGTTGAGCTCGCCGACGGCGACCGCTGAGTGCCGGGCCACTGGCCACCCTGTTGGCGACTCCAGATGAGGGCGTCGAGCAGCGACGCGTGGGTATACGTTGACAGGTTTTTGAACGCCGATTCGTCGGCGTCGGTGTTTTGGGCGAAGAACTCCTCGGCCTCGGTGGCCGTCTCGGCCTCGTCGATGAGATCGAACAGTGATGGCTCGTCGACAGTCGTCGTCTTCACGAGATGCGCCGAGTAGATGAGACCGAGACGGTGCTCGAGGTCGCCGTAGCACAGCACTGCCATGAGCTGGCAGAGTTCGCGGAAGTTGATGAAGTCGTCCTCGTTCTCGTCGAACAGATGGAACAGCCGCAGCATCAGCTGGTCGGGACGGTCGCCCGTGAACCACATCGTGTCGCAGATCTGCTCATAGAGTTTGCTGAAATGCTCGAAATCGAGGTTGTACTGCTCGTAGATCGGTAGCAGCGGGTCGGCCTTTGGGGCCGCGTTATGAAAGCCGGGCCGGATTTTGGTCAGGTGCTGCTCCTTCTTGACGAGCTGGAGCAGATCGAGGGCATCCCTTTCCTTCAGCAGCTGGCGTAGCATCATGTCGGAGCTGAGGGAGCGCAACACCTGCGTGCTCGACTGGGCGTCGAGGTCCTGCACGACGAGCAGGCGGTGTTTATTGCGGAGTTTGGCGATCATGTCCTCGCTGATGAAGTTGTACGACCGATAGGCGTAGTCGAGGAGGGCGCTGATGTCCGTCGTCTCTTCGTCCTCCGAAGGCGTCACCGGCTTCGCCTGGACGATGGGCCCCGTCGCGTTCGTGATGCTCCCGAGGAACTTGTTGAGGATGGCCAACGCCGACCCGTCGTCGACCACCTCCGACAGTGCCTTTTTGTTCTTGTCGAGGATGGCGAGCGCCACTTGAAAGATGACCTTCGGGCCCTCGTAAAAAAAGCAGTCCATGATTTGTACCACGGCCTCGAATGGCATGACGCTGACGAACACCGTGAGAAACCATGATATCGAGATCATCGATAAAACGCCGAGCGTCTCCAGCTTATCGTGCAGCTGGCCGAGATTGTCTTTAACGAGGTCCTGAAGGACGCGCTGATCGATCTGCGCGCCGATCACCTTTGTGTTGTAGTAGTCTGGCAGAAGGCGCTCGCACATGGCGGTCAGGAGCCAGAACGCCTCGTCCTCGTGGTTGTACAGCAGCAGGACGCTGGCAACGATGTTCATTGCCTGACAATACCCGATGTTCGGATTCTTGAATGCGTAGGCATTCAGGACGCGACGGAGGGCATCGATGCCGACAGTGTCTTGGAAGGCGGGGTGCTCCGGCAGCGAACGATGCAGATCGCGCTCGATCTCGTCGGCCGGCAGCGAGGCCTTCGTTGCCGTTTGGCTGCCTTCAACCAGCCACTGATAGTAGCCAGGATTGCGTTGGATGTCGTTCATTGCGCCGGAGTACAGCATCCAGATCTCCCCGCGATACTTGTCCGGAATGCCCTGCAGGACGAGCTCCATCGTCTCGAACGTCCGATAGGTGCTCACCCCGCGGCCATACTCGATGAAGTGGTGTTCCCACTTGGCGCTCTGCGTTTTCAACTTAGCGGCACCCTCCTTTGTGTAGTTCAGCGGGAAGAGCTGAACGAGCGGACGGGTCGGCTTCCAACGGAGGTCGGCGCGCGGGGTGTCGCCCTGCTCCAGGATGGCTTTCACGGGCACGAGCTGTAGAAGCAGGTCGCTAATCTTCTCGACGACAGTGACCAGCTCACTCTGATCGATCTCTGAAAACATGAACGTGTTCCCGTCCCGGCAGCTGACCAAAATGCCGTGCTGGCGTGAACCTAATGCAAGCACCGTCTTCTCGGCGCCGAGCACATTCCGCAGCGGAATAATTACGCGGACGAGGTTGCGCACGCGGCTGTCAAAGCACAAGTAGTTCGTCGAGAAGTAGAGTCTACCCCAGACCGTCTTCTTGTCGTACGGAGTGAACAGCGAACATTCAATCGTGCCGTCAAGCTTCTCTTCGCCCGACAGCCGAAACTGGGCCTGGTAGGACTCCGACTGGGCGCGCATGTCCAGGTCGCGCTTAACGACCGACCCCTTGCGCGGCGTAGTGCGCACCATCCGCTGCAGGACGAACGGGTCCTCTTCATACGCCTCGTCCGAGATGATTTGCCTCATGGCGAGGTTCGCCAGCTGCTCCATCAGTTGGAACGTTTCCTTGGTCGACACGAACAGCGAGAACATGTAATCCTTGCAGTCGCGCGTCATCACGTGAATCGATTCGGGCAGGAAAAGGTTCCGGCTTTTCTCAAGGACGCTGATCTCCGACCAGCGTAACACGAGCTTCGTCTCCTTGCCGAGCAGGTACGAATAAAAGCACATCGTATTCACTGACAAATACAGCCACCCCTGCCGGGGGACCCTATTCTTCAGCAGATTGCACGAGTAGTAGTTGACCAGCTTCTCGCCCGGCATCTTGAACCGCTGACGGAAACTTGCCAACGAATTTTGGAAGTCGGGATCGGTCATGTCGCCGCCCCCGCTCGCCGCCGCCGCATTTTGCATGTTCTGCATGAGCAGCGACGTCACCTTGCACTTGACGATGTCGGTCATCTGATCCTCGCCGCCGCATTGCTCAAGCGTCGGGGCGAGGTTGTCCAACAGCCAGGTCCAATCGGCCTCAATTTCGCGCCGGTGGAACGCCTCGGCCACCGCCCAGCTGACCTCCGAGCTCGGCGTGTGGTGGATGACGCGGAAGGGCGCCGGTTTGTTATTGTAGAAAATCGAATCAACCGTGCCGAGCAGGACGGACGAGAGTCCGCGCGAGCCGTGGCCTTTCCGCCGCTGCAAAGAGAAGAACTTGGATTGTTTCTCCGTCGCCCAGAAGCCGGAGGCAATGAGTATCTCGCGCGGCTCCACCCACATCGTCCTTGTCGTCGCTGTGGTCACCGATGTCGCTGGTGGCCTGTCCGTTTGTCACTGTCCGTCGTGGCCTCTCTGGCGGTCGTCTTTGCCGGCAGGCCGTTCGTTTTATTCTCATGCAGTTGCTGGCCCGTTATTGTTGTTGAATTTAGTATTGTTTCTGTTGCCGCTGCTGCTGGTTGTTGTTGCCTCGGATGCTCATCCCAGCAGGCTGCCTCTGGGGTTTTCTTTCTCTCCTGAATCGATAGGGGGCTAGCGTCACACCGTCCTTACCTCCGCCTCTGTAAATCTCTTTGCTACGCTGAACTACGTTTCATCCCGTTGGTAACCGGTTCGAGAGCGCACTTCGTACCTCCCACCAACAGCCTCCGGTTCACGGGGGGCCGAAGCTACGGACGAGTTTGCTCACGCACGCAATCGGCGGCGGCGGCGGCGGCAGCGGCAGCCACCATCGGAACAAGCCGTAACTGCGATGACCCTGTCGCTATATATCAACAATGCGCCAATGCATACGAGCAACACCCACTAAGCCAGCGAGGCCGCCACGGCGTAAAGCATCGGCATAACCCACGGCTGACAGGTGATCCAGCTCTGTTTTGCTATGGACGCCAACCTATGTCTGTGTCAACCTCACTGTTTTTTTTTGCCTTCTCTCTCGCTCGTTTGTTCTCTCTGTTCACCGCCGTTGGTCGTTGATAGACTCGGTACTTATTCGCTGGCGTTTACGGCGAAAACGTCGACCAATGCGACGATGGGCGCCGATCACGGGAGGCCCGCACCCCACTTAGCTGTCACTCGTAAACGGTTTTTACGAATCGGTCACATAAGCCCAACTTCACGTCAGCCGAAGTCAGCTTCTTGGGTTGGGTAGTCCACCCAGCTCGTCAGATCTCCCGGCCGACGAACTGCGCCATAGCTCCAACGACCCCAGTGCTCGTTCGACCGCGGCTCTCACAAACGCACGTAAACACGGCACAGTTCTCGTCGAACGAACGGACAAGAAATCAGCACAAACTGACGAATCGATTCGTATGGGGAAATGTCAACACAAAGCGTCTGCCGTCACCGAGCTGATGCCCCTGCCAGCGCCGTTGTTTATGTGGCAGGTGTGTGCGGCCAGCGAACTGCAATCAGCGCAAATGCGACAGCCGACACTCGATGTCGACGAGAAAGATGCCTTTGTAGCGTTGAGACTAACCAGCTGACCAACCAGCTGGTTTCGCCTAAAGCAGCGGGAAGGAGCCAACAGTTTCGCCTGCTGGCGGTGGCCGATTGCCGCCAGTTAATCGGTGGCTGCGGCCGACGATTGGTCACCGGCCGCTGCGCTCTTGCAGGTTTCCCCTTTCTGGTATCGCTCGCAATAAAGCGTCGACTGTTGCGGCGCACCTCCTTCCGTTGACACCAGCCTCGCACAGGCCCCGCTTCGTAGGCCGCAAACCATACGGCCGTATTGATGGACCTGCCCCCGCGGCCTCCTGCCCGTTGACGCAGCGCAGCAGAAGATCCCACACACCGACGCACTGTGGCGCGTGTCCCCGCTTTTTGCGAGCGACCTTCGATCTATTTGAGCAATGCGTTCGTGTGTGCATGAATGCATTAATTCCGAGTTGTTTCGCGCGTAGTCATATGTCACAGGAAGGAAGTTGTTTTGTTCACGCGGTTCGTGTGGCATAAATGTTGTTTTCATTTATTAATTACGCTTGTTGTTATTGTTGTTGATTAAATGAATATACCGTATAACAAGCAAACAAATGATAAATGTATATATGTATACTTTTTCCGTTACGCAAATATATATATATATATATATATATATATATATATATATA
>MNPL01024410.1:8719-22934 GCA_002081605.1 Tropilaelaps mercedesae
CTAAATGTTGGTTGATGGTCAGCTTCAAAAAATATAGACTAGTTGATTGGTGATTAGTTTTATAAGTACAGCTTAAGTATACTCGCTAGCGGCCTCGTTCTAAATTGCTTGCTTGTTAAACGCTAGGTTGCAATAATAACAGCAGTATCACATTACTACATTGATTTCGGTCAGCGTGGATCAGCTCACTAAAAAGTCACGTCTTCCGAAAATAAGGAATTTAATCGAGTTTTTCTCACAAGGTTCGTATAACAATAGGTACAGGGAGTGTTTTTCTGTACTTCCTTATATCTACCCTCTTTTGTCCGTTGGTGTTATAGGGCTAGCTTGTTTTGGAGTTATCACCAACCAATATTTTAAACTCAGGATATTGGTTTCGCATTATTTTGTTGGGAAGACCTGGCAAATATCAATTTGTAATAAGCAGGAATCGAGCCCATGCACCTGTTTGTTTCTTGCCGAGACAAAGCACACAGGGCTGGGTGCTTAATACTAAAACCTCTTCCAAAGATTCCTATTGATGCACCGTGATTATAATGACTATTTGTGTCCAATTCTGGGTCTCCTGAACCGTAACGTTCCGTCACGCAACGTGCCTACACACGTGCTTACTCTACTGCAGTGCTTCAAAATATAGCGAAGCTCCGATAAAGCCAGCTACTTTTTCGAAAATCTTATTTCAATTCTTTATATACGAGATTGGCGCACTCACTTGTAATCCAACATCCGGCACCATAGAAACTGGACGCCCTAGGAGCTCTAAAAGAGAGTGTGAAGGTGTATAGGTTTACATCAATTTACTTGCCAATTCCGTGATTTCATTTTGTACCCTCTTTCCGCCAGCACTAGACGTCAGCGTAAGGTAAAAATTGTGTGTGCAATAAATCCTAAACAAATTCAGATATGTGTCGTGGATACGTACATTGTCTCATTTTTCTTCTTTATTAATCCGCTGTAGTAATATAAAACTTCAAGAACATTCTTTTTAAACGGTATAGTGGAGCAATTCTTTATAGAAGAAACCTAGACATGTTATTTACACCGTAAGTAATGCTTGGCGCGTGACACTGGAATACTGATGTAGTCCGTAAGAAATATATATAAATTTTACTCTGATCTATGTTTCAAGTCGTAGTCAAGTGGCATGACACTTCAAGTTAGTCACCTCTAAGAACTTTACGAACCATCCTTGTTTTAAGTTGGGAACAGCTCTCGCATTACTTCAAGCAACTTAACCATACAAAAGCGCAAAGTAAGCGCCAGCTTAACAGCAAGCTGACCAAATACGGAATTGCCACCTTTGTGGGCCTTCTACATCTTTCTTGCGTAATTAACAATTTAATTACTTTCAAACAAATGTTCAAACAAATCAAAAATTTGAGATAATTAAATATCTCAAATTTTTCTTCAAGTTCAGTAAGAATGTTCACTACTTTGAAAAGTACATAGCGACTTTTGCATTACTCTGTACACACGCGCATCACAATCGTCGCTGGCAAAATGCAGTGTAGCTTAAACAAAAAATGAAAAAGTTTAAATAAAAAAAGAAACGTAAATGCTTAAAAAGTTTCTCCTGCGGTTGTACCCGACAATAAGAATCAAATTCAATAGCTCTTACCTACTTGCTATAAATATACTAAACACGAATTATGGCTTTGCATGGCGGCAGTCGTGTGAACCAGAATTTACTTTGAAGCATTTACAAGTGAATGAATCATTGAAGCTTACTCACATTATGTGTCATGCGCCCAAAACAGATTGACTGAATGCCTAAATTTTTCGGCCCGATGAGTCATGTAAATCGGGTTTCGAGTTTGCTGCGAAAATAGCTGGTCGATTCCGTATCTAGTCCACACTGCAATTTTACAAGTTTTTCAAAAGTCGTTTCCGTACGATTCACCCACCAAGGGCGATGCAGTATTGCCAAAAACCATTGCTCAAAATTTCTGTAAATTCTGCTTATTGCTGTTAATATGTGCCTTCATGTCAGTATCGTCGCCAACCTTATCCTTTTTGTTCTCGCTCTTCGTTACGTGTTTCCAGAATCAGCTAAAACTTCTATACTTAGAAATACTGTAAAATGCGAAGTATTCCCACCGGTGATGCGCTGTGCTTATTTCTGTTCTATTTACTTTGCAGTTCTGCTCAGAATGTGCTTCTGTTCGGTTGCATACCACAATCGCCATCCGCGGATTACACAAGGACATCGATTGAGACAATGGCCAATGGCCATTGACACGCTGCATCTGATTGGCGTTCTTCACATGGATGTCAGCTGCTAATTATACACGTCACTGTGTTCACGCGGATGTTAGTCGATGGACCAAACACATGTAACTTGTGCCGTCAACAGCTCGTCCCGTAGTAGCAAGTTGGTTTGTGAGAAATGTGTTGTCGATAAAGCTTCTTATTCCATTCGACATTACAGCGGACATTCTGAGACAGATGTCTCACGGCGTACACTCTTCGCGGAAACTTGACAGAGAAACAGATCGCCAACGACGTTTTGTGAGAATATTAGATCCTCGCAGACTAGACAAGTAACAATAGAAAAAATAGAATTGCAGAAACGTGCAGAGAAATGCAACTTAATGCGCCAATTACATTAAGAAATGGTTAGCATTCTTAAAGAAATTGCCGTTAGATGCGATTATTGACAATTACAATTCTACCGCTAGCCATTCGAACTTGGACATTTTGCGTTTGGTGACATGGGTTGCTGACGCTCTGGTGTAAATTATTATCTGTGGTTGATTTAATCGCAACCTTCGTTACCGGCGTTGCGAAGCTGATCCTACTCTATACTTACCAGGTAGCAGGCGCAGATGCTGTCTTCGAAAGTAAATAAGGAAATACTTATAAAACTGACAAGCCTCAAGGCCGACAGCTCGGCAGTACAAATCCGAATTAGTCTTTCTGGCTGTTTAGAGCGATGTTAAAACGTTATTAGCTATTTTGTGCCAAACGTTGTTGCTACGGAATTACAAAAGATAGTGCTTATGTAAATTAAACATGACACCTTCACAAACTGAAATCTCTATAACTTCAAGTCCGCCACGCTCTAAAAGCTTTGAGACGGATGGCTAAATTTTAAGTGATTTATATGACTAACATTTTGATAAGTGCGGCAGGTCATTCCAAACGGGAACGAAGTTTAAAACATATATCAAAGGCCAAGCACCAGGTGAGAATGAATGCGTATATAAAACGCCTAGCTTTATTTAACGATGGAAAATACTAATGGCTCTTCTGATTACATAAGTAAACCAGCGTGAAGTTTAACGTTAACAGGCAATTCAAACTGCTCATGCAACGCATTAACTGAAACGACAGTGAGAGAAAGCTTTTGTGCGAGCACATAGTCGTTAGAATTGTCGTATGCAAAATGTCGTATAGGACTTGAGTTGTGTCAACGACACGTAAGAACGTAAGCTTCTCAGATAATTGAGATTAATCGAACTATGTAATTGTAGGTATTGTAGGTTGCTGGTCATTAAATAAGTTCTACTTTGCATGTTCTCCTCGTTCATGTTTAACTTTTATGAGCACACTCTCGCCAGTTTTTTTGATAGAATCGATTAAAATTACCTCGACATTAGAGTATAAACACCGATTAGAGTGGCAAATTCGCTGTACTTTGTTACAATATCTCGCCTATAGTTCGCTTTTAACTGAAAACAAATAGGAATGCATCCACTCTTTTGTCGTTTTGCGAACGAAGCATCATATCACGTGATAATGCTTTAGTCAAGTTCTTTCGAAGCGGAGACACATGCGCTAAGATACAAATGTTGCATACACTGCAGACTTACCGGTCGTCCTTATAATGTACACTCCAGCTTTGTATAAATAATTCAAATACGATGAAAGTATAAACAATTACAAATATATTACCTATTACCAGAAAAAGCGTGCAGTACCACAAGTGCAACCTCAATAGACCTAATACAAGGGTTATGAATCTAAAGGTTTCAGCTCTAGAAAAAATCCAAATGCAATTGTTATGACCCCGAGATACATAAACTATTTGAAACAAAACCAATTAAAATGTTCAATGGGTATGCAATTAAACATGGGCTATTGTTATCTGTTTGAGCTAACTATTAAGCTCCCTAAAAAAAAAAAACAGCCAATATTCCTAAGTTTTATTTTTTTCATTAATCTCACGGCAGTTAAATATGTCCGTTAAATACCAAATCACATTAACTACACCCATAGTTTTTCTATCCTCTTTGTGGTGGTAGAAAGGCGACGCGAATATGTATACGTATGACTATTGACCTCAGACAGGACTCCTGGCCATGATGGATACCAATGTATAATTTTACAGGATGATTGCGGTCACTAACAGACTTCGATACTGTTTCTGCTCAGTTAAGGTTCATAGTTCCGTCTATAGCCTGCAAACGACAGACAATACTGGGATACCTTTTGAAGTATCAAGTGGTAACTGCTTTTCCTCGTACTACATTCGTTAAGGCAACTGAATTTTAACAAATTATCTTGCCACCATAATCGTACATTCTAAGCGGAGCTTCGGAAGAATTCGATGTATTAAAGGATATCGTGGTTCATATCGAGGTATTCATTAAGAGTACGGGATGGAGAGATGCCATATCGGTAGATAGCCAGAAGGTAGCCATTTTTTTGTAACCCTGAGCGGGGTCAAACATATCAGTCCTTTACCGAAGGCATCTGTGGTCCTTGGCCAAATAATGTTCAGCAGTTCGTACTTTATACTAGCGACTAAATCGAAAAAATGTAGTCAAGAGGAACTGGTGTGCAGTATACATCTCTAGTTTGTATAAAAAATGAAAGGTATAATGCGTCATGTTAGTAACTGCTGCTGGTGTTTTCAAACCCCCAATCTTCTCAAAGCCACTTTGTTAATGTCCGACAATTGTCCACTTAACTTCTGGATTTTGTATGATTCGTCTGTGCGAGTGTCTGTGTGCGCTGTTGTGAATGTGTATCTATTTGTCAGCTAGCTCCTCACCAAACGGTTTGTGTCGTTTACCATCCAGTAGTTTGCAAGTCGAAGACTATTCTAACCTCTTCAACATCTGTTGTATTCCTATTCGTGCCACTTTTTGAGTGTCTGCGAAATATAATACAAATACTGTGATGGATTCCAGCATTCAGTTTCTGCAATTCGACGTCTTATCGCCTACGTTGTACAATATGTGCCTAAAACACCCTCTTTCGTAGAAGGCTAAAAATGCTGGGAGCGTTGATAGGTTTTATATTGCAATGGAGTGTTATGCACGCTGACCGTAAGAATTCATTAATTACGCAAATTTATTGAAAGTGTGTATTCTTTATTCGTTTAATGTTAGCGTTTCAAATTCAGAAATTAGCCAGATTAAATCAGAGATTGATTATATAAATTGGAAGTTCAATTCAGAAAACTTTTGGAGGCTTTTTAACCAGGAATGGTTTCTTAACCGTAGTACTTCTGAAAGGAAAATCTATGTGTGCGCGTTGATTAACAAAATCTGAATGCCGTCAACGTACATTTGTTGTATTATACTTTCGCGCAGATGGATATTCTAACTTGATAGGTCATACATATGAGCTTGAAGCTGTCATGCCAAAATATTGCTGTGCGCTTTACTAGACGCATTAATTAACTAGACGTAATTAATTCAACCTAAATAAGTGAAACATGATAGTTATTTACTTAATTTTGACATATCAATCCAGAAAGAAGGTTAGCAACCGGCAACAAAATTGATACGGACGTCGCTTGGACGAGACCCCTTGAAGAGTTCCCCGTGAACTGGTCGGTGTGAGAAAGCTAAACGAAGCCTACTGTACAAAAGCGCTCATGGGAATGGCGTAATCAACGCACAAAAATTATGGTAATTTGTTCTGGTCTTTTTTGCCTACTATCAGGACATTTTCACGACTGAGTTCATGATTTTGACGATTTCAGGATTGCCTGCGATTGCGGAGCCTTATTTAGTATTTTCTTGGCCCTCTTGGAACTCTTGGCGTTCGACAAACGTAAACAAAGCTTTCTAGTTTCGATGAGCTTTTTTTATGAACCTATAAAATCGCGAAGAGCGAAGCTTAGGTAATTGATTTCTTTCTATGGTCTTATAGCGTAGGGGCTTTTTTTAGAGAATTATTTAGACAAAGGGTAGCCAAGTACACTCACTCGATAGTAACTAAAGTCAAAGTATAAGGAAAGCGCCGAGAGGAAATAGAGGCACACGAAAAGTACGTGGCGTCTCAAACATTAGGCTGGATAAAACGTTCTAGGTAAATTCACACAAGACGTAAATTTGAAAACCAACATAAGTCTCCCTTAACGACGTGAAGTGATCGAGCAACGGATGAATAACATGCTTAAGATATATATACATATATATACAATCATTCGGATGTGGGAAGAATGAATTCACGCACGCAAAGGACTGATGCGATCATAAACAAGCGACTCGGAAAGTTTAATCACCTCCTTTTTGCATGTGTTATTGACTGTTGTTTGCAAAGAGCCAATATAATGTAAAGAAAACTTCATTTGCTAAATACGACAGCGAATTGTGTAGCAGCCTAGAATGACCATCAAAGCAGAAATAAGAGGCGGATAAAATTCAGTTTCGGCTTGCCTATGAATTCTACAAAATATACAATCCATCATCTCACTTGTTACGAGGAAAAATGTCTTTATACTTTAATTCGATACTTTTATCCGACTTTTTTATTTTCCTACACTTATTAACAAAATTAGTGTAATGTCATCCCTGTGCTGCTTTTCTCTCTCATTCAAAATGCCGCTTATATGCTCAAATTATTATCGTTGTTTACATAACCGGTTCCGTCACGTCAGCCATTTTTACAATTTTGAATATATCCTAAACATTATTTAATAGATAAATATGTTTTAAGTGTACACTACGTCCATAGACTAGCTGCGATATTTACATACGTTCGTTATACCGCGTCCGCTATGTTTCTACTCACTGCAACGAGCGAAGGAGGTAGAAGCTTGCTAAGCACATTACAATTTCTCCTGTTTCGCTGGCACTGACACAATAAATACTTTAAAAAAAGGCGAAAGTCGCTGTGGCGACTACCTGGAAGAGATAGAAGCTACCGATTGTTTACTAAGAAACGAATCGAAAGTAGTATGGGGGCAAAGGTTACCCGGTACTCGAGGTGTATGACTGTTTGAACAACGGCACTAAATGCCTTTCTCCAAAACACCTGACCTCATCTGCTATGTAGCATCATTGAAACACATAGCATGTATAGCTTTATAAACATTCCATGTGTTCCTGGTCATCGTTGTCTGACTCCTCATCCTCTCGAAAGAAGGACGGCAGCTCCGTCTGTTTAGCTCGATCAGCCCTTTTCATATCATCAAGTTGAAATGCTCCCCGATGATCGCTGGTGACGATGATCAATGTAGGAAACTCAAGCAGTCTTTTGCCTTGGAGATTTTCCTCCAGAGATATATCAATGTTCAGTTCGATGTATCGCTCGTCATTGACGGGACGGCCAAGGACCTGAAGAATGAAAAACCGAGGGTGAATCAGGACGACGTTAACCACATGTAACTACACTGTTCATTAAAATGTAGAAAGCTCTGAAGGTCCTTTGTTGCTGTCTCTAACACCAATAGACCATGTAATCCGTGAATCTGATTTGCACCACGAGCTTTCTAGTTCCTCCATTGCATAAGGAAAGAGCCATAATTGATCCCGATTGATGAGCTGATTATAACAGCTATGCGCTATGTATATATACATACATTTACGACATGCAGTACTTGAAGTATGAAAATCACACAATTTACGAAATTCTCGTGTGTCAATATAAGTATCCATGTGTATCAAATGCAGCTTAGCTGACCTTCATTAGTACGCAGATATCGCACGTTGAGGCGTTAACAAGGCCGGATGCTCGTTCCTTTTCTGCAACTGAGAGATCTTCGAGGAATTGAGTTATTATGTCTTTAAGCATCCTGGACGAAGCGATGTCGTGCTTAATCACAATCAATTGGCCTTGCGGAGCATGTAGCTCGAGAGTCCAATACAATATTGACCTTTTTATCGACGTTCGGTTAAGTTTGTGGCGAGTAAACATCTAGAACAGGAAAACAGAAGTTATTTAGTAACATGGATATTGGTAGGCACCTGTATTTTTGTCATTCAAAATAAATGATACATATAAATTATATATATAAATGATGACAAAATAAAGAACTCGCCCAGGGGTAATAAACTCATTTCGTAAAATCATTTTTGTTACGACAATACTTAGTCTCAGATTGTGATTTGAATGAATTAGCTCGGATTCTAGGATCTTACAAATCGGAAGTGTTTTATTTGTACTTTAAAGCCGCACCGGCTCGGTAGTTGCGGGCATTCGAGGGACCATAGGAGAGAAAAAGAGACAGAGTTCGAACCTGTGGTAAAAAGTGTAAAGATATGCGTGTCCGTCTCCAAACAAATTTCTGGATATTGCATAGGTTCTGCGATAGCTTTTCGCGCTGATGAGGCTTCACCATAGGATTTCGCATGGCGTTGTCTATAGTCCTCGCTGATTCCTCTAGAAACCTAATAGTCGATCCATAAAATTAAGGTTGAAGTTGAGTCACTATTATAACAAACAATGCAACCGACGTGCTCGCTAGCCACTTGATTTAAGTATGTTTCTTAATAAATTGTTGACACTCCCGGTGATACAGTGCATGCACCAAATCTAGTAGGCTAGATGTTCAATACGTCAAATTTCACTTGTGTATTATAGCCGAGAAGAAACTTCTCATGAGCATTTTTTTAGCTTTTACCTATAGTCGGAGAGCAGATTAAGGTCGGTGAACTTATTCATGGGGATAAACGCTGCTCTGTCACGGATTCCGTTGCAACCAGTCTGCGCCTTGTGCGCACGTACACAGTTTAATGAGCACGTGCGCAAAGCGCACTTCGGACAGCAGTACCTTCAAGCAATTTGCGTAAGTAAAACGTACCGTCAGTTCACGGGCTATAGATTCAGTTCAATCGAAGAAATTTAGCCGTTAAAATGATTAAATGACGACGGTCGCCTGCTCAAAAGCAGCATGTCTTCGAATCCATATACACGATTTGCTTTGCAGCATCTGAAAAAGTCTTAGACTGTCTGTGCTGCCTGCCTATGGATGCCAATAGCTTTTACGTAAACTAATTACGTCGCTATTTAAAGGGAGTTCAACCAGTGTTGACCCTGTTTGGAACTTTGCGCCTGAAAGCTCTCAGACGAACCTTACCTGGCTTCTTTATGACATACGGCACATTTGTTAATACAGTAGAGCGTCCGGTCACTGCGCAGAACTTCTTCGCGACCGACAGCGGTATCTTCTTGAAGCATTTCCGTACTTACTAATGCTGCTGCGCTATTTTCGTGTGTAGCGTTGTCACATGGTTGCTCCAATTTCATGGCTGCGTCGTCACCGTTG
The DNA here is from genome assembly GCA_002081605.1 of Tropilaelaps mercedesae. NCBI lineage: Eukaryota > Metazoa > Arthropoda > Arachnida > Mesostigmata > Laelapidae > Tropilaelaps > Tropilaelaps mercedesae. The sequence goes on from MNPL01024410.1 coordinate 18,165, forward strand.
GCCATAATGATACCACCTATCTGAAAATAGTTTGGAATTTACCCCTACGGGTTATTAATATTACAAAAAGGGTAAGACCTACAAGAAAATGTCACTTTATGATTATTGCTGTGCAACAATGTGGGTTTAGTTCAAATTTATGTACGCTGTGGAGTTTGTTAAAAATTACCTATATTAAAGCTATTTAGTGTGCTAAGTTGATCACAAGTGACTGGGTTGTGAGGGGCTGAAGATTTTCAAGTAGATTCTCTGAATAATTGCTTAAAATTAGGCTTTCATCGAAAAATTAACATATAATTGATTAGCCATTGAATGGTTTATCTGTGTTGAATTTCCATCTACTTTCTCAGCAACCCACTGGTTTAGCAGTGTGTACCAACCATAAACGTCAGAGGCGGTAACTAACCATACATACTGGTCCTATGTGGATGTCCATATTTATGGAAGCAGAACAAAGTCCGCAACTATCCGAATTTCAATTTGCGTCCCTTAAATATCTGACACATCGAAAAACCCAGCTGTCTGAGAGCTTATTTTGACGATTTGCTCTTCTTTCGTTAATACTCCGATATATTGTCTTTAGCTAATAGCTGTATACGTGAAACAATAACGCCACTGTTTACGTACTATTAGATACAGAGTTGGTTATACACTATTGTACTCTCTATATTATATGCATTTATCTCATAGGGACTCGCACGGTGACTAGTCATACTCTGGGACTTTCTTTTACGCGCAAACTCTGTACTTAAGACAGACAAAGCACTAATTCATCATTGTTTCATCAATCATTGTTTATGCTCAAAAGAATGAGTTCGCAAGTGGTTACAGCATTTACGCCTGTTATTTCTGGTTAGTAGTGGAAGGCGTATGCCAATAACTATACTCCGACCAAAAGTTTGTTAGCCATTCGCAAATCATTATGTAGACACGGACAACTATTAAGTTTACCTCTGCCATATCTGCACGAAGGCGCACTGCGCTACTAAAATTTCAGTTGAAAATTTTGTTCGAAAGTCGTCTCTGACGCTGCCACCGCAGCACGTGCACTTGAGACACACTGTCTGTTTACCAATAGAGCAGACGACGGGGTGTTCGAAAAGGGTGAGCCGAAGTCTCAGCCTAAGTCAGGGATCTTTCCCAACAAGGATCACCCAACAAGGAGAACTAATCGCCTAAACACTCGCAACATTCTATGTTCCTCGCTTTCCTACAGCTGACCATTGCGCACATTGGGCAGGAAAAACATCCAACATATATCTGTGGCATGCGATTTTTATGCGTTGCCTAATGTGACTTCTAAACGTTACTAAACGTGTGTGTGCTTTGTTACTGTACTGCGCGAAGACACAATGATGATGCTTCGCAGCCCAAAACGTCTTCTCATGCTAAGAATGCCCCACCGAACTCAAATTGTGCGCAACGCCCGACCAGTTTTTCCCTTGATGACAGACGAAGAGGTATTAGTGCAAATGCAATTTTAAGCTAAAAACGATTCCAAATATTCCATAGAAATTTCACACTTTGCGCACTCTCAAAAAGTTGATTATCTGTACCATCAATTTCGTATGGCGTCGGGAATAGGAACTACTATAAAGCGTTTAAGGCTGATGATGCATTTACATCGATCCAGTAATGGGTAACTCACATAATAAGAAAGGGGATGCATTAAAAAGGAATACATTACTCAAACAAGAAACGACTTCAGGTCTGCGCGATTTCATTCCCTTTAGCCGTCAGGTAGTTTTTCGACCAAGGTTCGTTAAAGACCCGTAAGCTGAGTGTGGTTGTCCATTACAGCAGTTTCGGGTTCTAATACACTTTTGATGGCCCTATCGTTTGACAACGTTGAAAACACTTAAATATGTAACGGTCTAAAAAGCATTAACAGTCTGGCTGATTGGACTGATGTTTCAGTGAATTTCCACATTAATCCTAGTATTCTTTGACATGCGCAACTCACCAGCGATTCCATTCTGTTCTGCTGAAACGAGGTATTCCCTCTGCAGATGAAATCGACACCTGGGAAGAACCGCATCTGATGTAATGGATGTAAAACATTTAATAACATCTTTATTGAAATCACACAATATCGGAATCGTGTCAATCTCGGCCCTACGACCGATTTAATTAGTCAAGCATGACAATTTCGGTTCTGATAATGTCAAACAATGAATAAAAGCAAAACCGAAAAGAGACAGGCCTGCAGCGTACACTCAAGCGTTGCTTTGACAACTCTACATTTTTTGTTCCCAGGTGAAAAGAGCGGCCAGCGAACTGAGCGAATTTTTAGACTGCGAACCCGAGAGGTTCATCTTCTTGATGCGCACCGTCCCCCGCATACGCCGGAAAACCCCTGAGCTACTTTTGGGCGTTGCGAAGAACCTTACAACGTATTATTCTAAAGACACGATAGTAAGGTAAATGTTTAACGTTCGTATAGCGGCCTGTGAAAAACCACGTTTTGAAACGAATTCTAATATGTTGAAACCTGCCGAAGCGTGTATGCAGTCCTGCACTAAGTTCTATGCTAATTGTTTTCGAGCTCTGAAAAACAGTCAGGAATAACAATAAGCCACCCTGCTGAAAAATAATGGAGTGAAACAAACACATGGGGCGAGGGCAACCAGAGCGCTGCGCAGGCGTGTAGGTGCGGTCTAAAACATACGTTTACGCAGATATTTCCGACGCACTGCATTTGTCTGCCGTCTTTAGCCTTTTTGCATAGATTCGAGAGTAGCTTATAGTAAGCTATCGCTGTATGTTTCAGGTATGCACAAATTTTAGAGAAAGATTGGTATACTATACAGCAGCGCAGATTCATGCTTGAGGAGATGGGTGTTCCCTTCGTGCGCCTGAGTCATGTAACCTTTTTCCCTTATGTCATGAGCAGGACCATACCCGAGCTAAAAAGGTGAATTTGTTTTTGCATCTTATTAATACGCTTACACGCGTTGTTTTCCTTTTATATGGCGTAGATCTGATGAACTTGTGATTTCTGCTAAACAACACAAAAGTCTCTGTCATTCGGAGTTGTTTTAAGTAGCAGGATGCTCTTGTAGATTTTTTCCGCTGATTGTAACCGTCTCGAGTAATGTTTGGCGTCATTCGTGCAACATTCTGACGTTGAAGGTGGGGAAGAGATATACTCAGGAAGGAAAGCATGTATTGTATAAACCGCCAATTTGAGAAACCTTTTTAATGCATTTTTCTTCGACGTCAAGCGTACTAAATATTCGCGTGTCTACATTACTTTCTATCCTATAAGCTATAAGGAACAAGATCAAAAACCAGTGTTCACTTAGGTCGCTGTTGACTAATTATTTGCGTATATCTATGTATATTTGTATGTACAAACAGGATGAAAGAGATGATCCCCCCGAAGGAAAATGTCGTCCTGAACGTGTTAACCAAAATACCAAACTGCCCGTCATCCTTTTGTGAACGCGTGCAAAAGGTAAGCGAACAACTTTGAGCCGCGTGTAAGCCGATTCGTTCATTTTCGTTCAGTGCCCAAAAGGACGCTGAACAAATTATGGGCGCCTTCTCACGCATGTCATGTATTCGAAGGTTTTAGGCCAAAGTCCCTTCGTTATTTTTCACCAGCCAAAAGTATACTTCAACATCTGGTTTATATTAACACACTTTTATACTCCGAGCATTCTCATACAAATCATTTTATGAGAAGAAGGAACAACCCTACCAATTTCCAGAAGTAAGTCGGTAGCCATTCCAGTTAGTCCTAGCATTTTCGACTTTTATTCTTGCCAGAACACTATAACGGAAGGCTTTAAAATAGAGCAATCGACTTTCCTGTTTATGAGGACATTAACACTTTATAATCTATATTGCACATGCCGTATGTTTGTAATTATGGAGACATGCATAGGACATCAAGAAAGCTCGTAGAGCCTCGATTTTTCCAATTCATATTGTGTTTACAGAACACGTTTAGTGTTCTGTAGGTTAAATGACAACGTTCGTTTCTCTACTGTTGCGATATTCCGATTCCGGTAAAAGTTTGTTATACGTTCTTAACTAATAAATTTCGACATTTTCCTTTATAGCAAACCAAATATTTTTTTATTATCGAACCGTTTACAAATCTCTAAATCTGCGAATGTTTTGGATGACCAATGTAACGTATGAGACTCAGTGATCAAAATGCTAACAACAGTGTAAGTATCTGAAATATATCCATTGTTATGCTTTAACCATGTTCTTAGGCTCTTTGAATTATATTGCGAACTAAGGTATAAAGAATTAAGGCATTCTTGAAAACGTATTTATTCATATATTACGTATACTAACCACTTTAATTTGGATTTCACACATTTCAAATCAATTATAAACACTGATAATAATCTGCAGGTTCTATCTCCTGCTATTACGGAAGGGCTACCGCTGATAAACATTTGGAAGACGATCGTCATGGAATACTTGTCACACTGGATGCCCAACGAAAATCTCTCTTTTCTAGAACGGCGACCCTCGGTGAGTGGCATCTTTAAAGTTGGCCCTTAGCAGAGAACCTGGAATAGGCCATCGCTGGTTTTTCTGTAGTCTTTAGCATTTCCGTGTAAACATGTTCGTGTTTGATGTGTACGAATTGGTTTATCGGATCAGGCACCATGGGACACACAATCGCAGGAAAAAAAGAATTTGGTCAGGACATACCTTACGCGACAAACATTTTTTCCCGTAACTCAGTTCCGGCTCTCGCCAATCGCCAAAAAGCGCTCAAGCATGTCATACGTAAAAAGCGGCATA
>MNPL01024440.1:885-19667 GCA_002081605.1 Tropilaelaps mercedesae
AGGTTACTTTTTTCGTGAACAGTGAGAGCACAGCCAGTTCTGCTACAGCGGCTAGTTCTGTGCTTTTTACTATTGCCCTACCTCGACCTCTAAGCTGAAATAGGACAAGCTGTCTCTTTCAAGCTTTCGTGTCAGCTATTTCCCTGAATAGACAAAACAAATGCTCACTCTTAGCAACAAGCCACATAAAAAGTGTGTTTGCAGAATTGACAGGCTCAGCAATGAGACAAAGAATATCCACACATCGAGTACCTGTATAAGCAATAATAAAGCTATAATAGGTTATAAACACCTTAAATTAAATAAAAACAAAATATGTTAGCGTAACCGCTTTACCTTTGCGAGCACCAAAACTCTTAATGGTTTAGTCATCTATTCAGGAAACATCGTCGTCTTTAATTGACCAAAAAGTGGTAAAGGGGCAGTGGGCAACACGTGAACCCAGTCGAAACTTGCAAAAAATATAAAGCCTTAAAACCACACCGTTCTTGCATTTGATCAAATCTTCGGAGGTGCAAAACTGGACCAAGGTTTCAAGTTCTAAAAAACATGACACAAAAAGAATGCATATAATCCCTCATCATAGCTGAAACTTCAATAGTGCTACGACCTGCCTTGGACTTGTGTCAACTCTTTGCTGCATTTCATCTAAATAGTGATATTGCATGGTGAGAGACTAGCTAAATAAAACTTGTAGCGCTATTTGTATTTATCTAGCCGTTATATGGGCAACATAAAGGCGCGAGTACTCAGACATTATTAATGGGCGGTTCTCAGGTTAAACATATAGTTAGCGGTTATGTACCTGAAATACAATGGGTAGAATAGGTAGACGAAAAAAATTGAGAAATTAAATATTCATTATTAATAAATATATCCATTATCACATAATGCATAAATGTACAATCTAAAATGAAGCGTTAAATTTAATAATTTGAAATCCGCGATGCGTGTTCCGTTCGGGCTGTACCGGTAGTGAAGAAAGTAACTAATATTAACATTGCTCGTCATTTCAAAGTAGCTAACTTTTTCAGAAAAAGCGCATGTATTTATTCCAAGGCTGAGGTCTAAATCATATTGTAAGTCACTTATACTATCTTAAATTTCTGCTTTGATTTGACAGAAAAAAATAAGTGCAGTTCTAGCAACTTGGCTACCTTCATATCTCAGTTAAACCTAAAATTAACCAATTTAGTACGTCGACCCTCCCGACCCTTGGGTCAGGGTTTGACATTGAGACTAAGTAGAATCGCTATTGTCAATGAGGTAATTCACGACTGAATTGGGCATGACGTTAGTCTCAGGCCATAAATAGGCAATATTCAAATGATGTTCATAGAAAGTACAGATGACCAAGTGGTACAGTCTTATCAATGTCTACTAACAAAATCATCTACTGTGTTTGTAATAGTGAATTTCGCATTACAACTGTTTGATTAGGTACCGCAAACTCAGTTCTTATCTCTGACGGACCTTAGTCGATCCTACCCAATCTTGCTGGTCTAATTTGTGCCTTCCTTTCTCCTTTGCTTTGTTGTTGTTTCCTCTTTTTCTCTAACGTCGCCCGAATCTCATTTTCGAGCCTACTAGTGTTCTCTCTACATCAGCTTCTTTTTTAATTCGTATCTGTACTAATTGTTTTTTGCCTTTGGTTCCTCTATCTCGTACAACAGAGGCTATAGTGTCTAAGATTTCCCTCTCCTTCTTTAGTAGCTCTCCCCCTTTACTTGAAAACCCTTCCCTTTCTTGCCAGTTTCTTACTCTTGCTTGCCTCCTCCTAGCCTTTGTGAAACCAAGCTCTAGTTCTATGTATCTTTGTGCGGGTGTACGCGTTTATTTTCACGGCGCAAGATAGAGCAGTGCAGAAGAGCGTCAGTAGTGGTGATGATTAAAGATGAAATGCGAGGTAGGTATAGGAATGGAACATCCCACTGCAAACTGCAATTTGACTGCACCTGACCCTTTTTTGTTTTCATATCTTGTTTTTCATTCCTTTCTTTTTCGAGGTAGAGAACCGCTCTCAAGGTGGAAAGAAGTTATCTTCCCCTTCCGCTCCTGCCCTTTTTTACTGTTGATATAGCTCAAGCTTTTTCTGACCCATATTGCCGCTTCTTACTCTTTGAAGCCTTTTCGTCGAATTTTTAAACTTGTACCCTTGAATTGTTTTTTTGCAGTTGTAGACCATGTGGCGGTGGCCTTTCTGTCGCTTTATCTCCTTTACAAGTCTTAGCTTGACCTTTGTGTTCTCTCTACGAGTTTGCGTCTCCAAACCTAAGATAATCCGTCGCTCTTTTTATATATCGAAAGCATAGAAAAGGCCTGCGGCCGATGAGTAGGCAATTGGACAAAGTGTTATGTTGTGTTCATATCTAAGAGTCCCTATGTCCGTTTTGGCGAAACAGCGGTTTGAGAGAGGCAAAACTTATGTGCTGCTCCTATCGATCTGGCAAAGCGGCTTCGGCACTACTTAAACGCTTGACAGGGTTAGAACGAGAGATGCCGCCAATTGTGAAATGGCCGAACCAAATCTATATCATCCTTATCCAGAAAGCCGACAGTCTCTCCAAGATAGGTTCTGTTAAAATATACAGTAGGTTTATGCATATTGAAGAGATAAGTTGCCAATGATTCTCAGGATCAAATGGCTGTTGTGGTTTGAATAAAACATTAATGGTAGTTCCTGTTGTCTGTAAACGCAGGCCCTACAAGAATTTAGCTGAACTACATTAGTCTAGTGGATTGCGGTATGTCATTAGTACACAGTCAATCTGGGCAGAAAAGAATTTTCATGAAAAGTCAGGCCACATATAATTCAAAACAGCTCATTTACCTGGTATCTATGAAACGATGCCTAAATGCTGAACACGTAAATACGCGTCGTTTATGTATAAATAAGTGTTTCTTCCTTTGTTTTTTGTGATGAGCCGTTGGCCTGAAGAAGCGCATGGAAGACATAAAAAGAAGTTTGGATAACACTTTAGTGTCTTTGGTGTTGATGTCTTTCTAGGTACTTGCGTTATAAAAATAGGATCATTGTCCATCTTGAAAATAAAATATCCATACTCCTGAAAGCTAATGTTTCTGAGACATATCGAAGAATGCCCTCCTTTGGTAGAACGTCGCTCTCTAGGACTAAAGCTTCGTTTATAATCGTTTCTATAAACTTGTTCATATTAGAGAAAGCTTATTAAATCGCTTCCAAATAGGCTATTAGATCATGGCTGTCATGTCTCGTCGTTCAAAAGTTGATATTCTCCAATTCGTTTAGGAATTTTTGTCCAGATTCTAAAAACAACTCTTTCTGAAACGATTTTAAAGTATTTTTTCTATGTACAACTTTCTGAAATGTTTGACATTCCCTCAATGTGGGTTCTATTTGAAAGCAAGTTTGCTCAGTGAAGCATAGTCTATGTTAAGGCTACTGCAGCAAAACGCAAAGACTTCATCCATGTGTCGATTTCTTCTGTAGGCAATCTGAAATGAAAGTTCTGAGTTGCGTCCCCGATGCTCTTGCAAAATTTCGTTCCGGCTCTCAGGAATAAGCAGCAAGCAACGAAGATCGATTTCGTATACTACGTTGCCTCGAGTTCAGTAACATTAGTTATAGGCTTCTGTAACAAAATACAGTTTTGTCTCGTCCAAAGTACACTCAGTTATAACTTAGTAGATGACTTAGGCATACACTACTCAGCAAACATGCCATATGCTGCAAATGGAAAAATAAAAAAAGCACACGGTCTTCTGACGTATTTTTTCCAATCATAAACTGTTGGCCATGTTAATGATTATTCGTGCCACTTTTCAAATATGTTTGTGTGATATGTTGTTGTCAGTTACTTCGAGATCTTTTACCCAGCTGTACGTGTTGCGTAGGCGCTGAGCGCAAAAGCCTGAACGAAGTGCAGAGAAACTAATTGTCACCCCTTCTTCCTAAAAACAAACTAAATAAAAGGAATTCATCCACAGACTTACCTACAAAGCTCATTTTTGTTATTATTTCAAGTCCTAGTTTAATTTTAGAAATATATAGATATGTAAATGTATGTACAGTTTGAATACTAATGGATCAGAAGTTATTTTTGTTTTTTAGTACACGAAGAGCCAAGCTAGCTCGATGGCTGCTTATTACATAGGTACCCCGAGGTCTTTGTGCATATCGTCCTCGTCCTCCTGTCTCTAATATTCAGTCATCAGAGATCTTCCAATTAATTTGAATAGAAGACACGCGTGAATATTGCATCCGAATTGTTCGACACAGTTACCTCAAATATGATGTACTCCTGCATCTTTAATTAGTACCATCAAGTCCTTACATATATGCGAACTCGCCATGTATGTGAGTCCCTTCTCGTTTCATATATATTCGCCCATTAATGAGTACTACATGCCTAGCGAAGGTTCCGCATACTGGGCGAAGCTATTAGTGATGACCATTTCCACAATTTACAAGGTTTTTCTCAAAAAAATAATTATTTACAATATGGTAAGCTAAACAAAAGTCTAAATAGTATATTCGCTCTCACATACTATTAGCTTTAAATGAGAATCGAACGCAAGACTTAGGCGTTTATATTCGCAGCCTGTAGCATACTCGGTACAATTTTGGAACACGCTAGAATATGCGGATACTGTTCTTTACTCATACAAATGGTCTTTTAAGGTAGTCGTACTTTGGCATATTTTAGCCTTTTTGGATCGATTAACGCCATAAAAGCCATTAACTAATGCAAGCAGATCTAAATTGTAGTACTATACCAAATTTAAAAACCAATCTTCTTATTGGCTGATTTGAACTGCATTACACCCACAACGTTTGAGTGAGTTCGCCTGAAAAGCTATTAATTAGTAGAACTTGGAAAAAGTTTGCCAAATTGCATCTATATTTATCTACGTAACTCGATAGAACGAGCGCATCTGCAAAGCTTTGACAGTGCAATCTTCGGGAAAAAAATTTAATATAACTCAATATTTCTTGCTGACAGCGGAGCTATTTTCTGGTTGTTTCTTGATGAACAAACTATTAACATAATTTGACTTTCATGCGCCCGTTGACGCGCAACTTATCATATTAATCAAGTTGATTTTAGGCGTTTAACTGTAGATCCAATATACATATCACGGTTAGCGACACCTATGATAATCATTCCCAGCAAATACAATGAGCGATTCGTGGTAAACCTTTTATGATACTATCCCACCCGATTTCCCGATATTTCGCAATGGAGTGCGTTTGCGACAGCCAGAAGACCGAGGTCCATTGGACTGAATTTTCAAGGTTGGACTCAGTTTTGTGGTTTGTCTACAAGATTCAAAGGTATCAAAGCTGATCTCTTTCCGCGTCGCGGTCTAGCAAAAGTGACCAGCTCTAGCAGCCCGTAGTAGACATGATTTTGTTATGTTCTTTGATCACTAAATCCTTTCTTATTAGAGTGGTACTAATGGGTTTAGAAGTAAGAATATCGTTTAGAGGAAAAAATTAATGATATAACACAAAACATTTAACATAAAATTTTTGTTTTTTTCTGGTAACAACGCTAAGAAAATCCGATGAAAATTGGTATTGAGCACCATATCTTCCCTGAAAGACTGCATAGTTGGTGCCTTATCACTGCAGATAGCACTATCACATACCTATACACGTGCGTCTAAGCCCGCGTCCTACATATGTTTCTAAAACATTCGTCAAGTTGAAAAATATTGCGCACACAACTGCCGTTGAGACAAAGTTGACCAGACTTGGCTTTTGAAAACGTCTCTACGTTTATGTCCCTTTGAAATTGCAAAGCATGAAGCAGGCAAAGGAAAACGGTTGCTTGTCATAAAACGTTCCATCAGCGAATAAGTCTTGGCTATGATTATACATTTCCTCTATGAATCTGCTTCCAGAAGATGGTCTCTGCATGGAGTCCAGGCTATGCTGGTACATAGTCCAGTACGTTTAGGTCTCGGGGGCTGTCTCCGCTTACCTAGTAGGCCAAATCCTCAGGAATCTCCAAAGTGTGGAACAGACTTCGAAAAGGATAAGCCCCTTCAACCTCAAGTGGGTTCAGCCTGTTGACGAATCGCCCTAACAGAGAAGAAGTGGGAAAAAGCCTCGGCCTATAAACTGCGGACTGCTCCTATGCGGTGCAGATTTTTTCTCCGGAATAGGCCGCATTTTTGGCCGTGTTGCTGACATGTTACTTATTTAAATTTCCTTCCCACATACCTAGTTGAACCTTTCACTAGAAGAACTATAGACTTTACGACTTCATGCTTCGTTTAAAAGCTATGTTTTATCGTGCATGGCCGTGTTTTGAAAAAGTGCGATCGCGTTTGAGGACACATTTTCACAGACTGGTTTGACGCTTAACTTAGTCGGTTTTATCTCAAAGGCTTGAAAAATTTCAATATCCCGCTCTTATTTATACGTGACTTCTGCGATGCAGTACAAGCATTTGATTGGCCTTACACGCCAGTAGGTAAATGTTGAACATGATATAGTGCGGAAAGTCCCTTGTGTTGTCCATCACTGAAGCTCCTAAGTGTGATAATAAATTGAGTGTGAGACGGGGCGCACCATAATACATTCTATTCGATCTCCTCGGTCTCGAACTGAGAAAAAAGTGGACATTTATTTATACAACTTTTCGATTATTTGATCACTTCCATTCTTGTCTGTTTTCCATTAGGGCAGACCTTATCTATTCCAAATTATTGCAAAATAGTCATAACTCCAAATAGAGACACGCTAAGTGGGTATCAAAGACAAAAAATGTGTGCAATAGATTTACTAAAACTATGAAAACAGATACATCCTCTTGGAAGTTGGTCGAAACTAACTTTAGCCACATGTACTTCCATAGCAAAGTCTTATACAATGGAAAACAACTTTCTTTCTCTAGATATATTTGTAATTCTCACATATATTTAACATGACTTGCATTATCTCTCTCTCTACAAAAGTATCTCCCCACTTTTCTCCTTTCTAGCTACGTATTTAAGCTGCGACGGCAATTCTTGCAACTTGGACAGATACAATAGTAAAGAGTGTACCAAACTTTATGTAAGAAAAAAGGCATCGTTTAGATCGTACGCAACGTTATGTTTCACTCTTTGAAGCGGCTGCCGTTTCAAAGGCGAAAAGGGCCCCTCCCCTCGTTGATCTTCGTTGGCGGTTCCTCTAAGCAACGGCAATATCAAGACGGCTGCCCGCACTCGGCGGGGTGTGGTGTCAAGATTTTTGCTAAGGCTATCCGATATCGTATCTCCTTCACTTTCGCCAGCGTTTCTTGTCCGACAGCCTCTGCGGCATTGTCCAAAGAAGCGCAATACGGCTGGTCGCCAGTGAAGACCCCTCCAGAAGAAGGCCAGGAGGGAGCCGAAAAGAAAAGGTCATCGAGTAGGAAGTTTGAGGGATGAGAAATCTTCGCTGGTCCGTTCTCCTTCAGCCCCATGACTTGTAGTTCCCTGCCCTCGTCTTCTTTACGTACTGGTATTAGAAAAGCAGGAGCGGCTATTACAATCGGCGGAAAACAGGCTTTCGTAGAACTCAGCTAGTGCCCGTTACACGGCGCGATAGGGCTTTACAACAGCGATAGCGCAGAGTAAAATGGAACAAGGGAAGTGAAGAGAAAGAAGCGTGTAATGGGTAGGGAAAACCACTGACTGTGATACTATGGAGACGAATAGGGCCCATTCGTGCCGGCAAAGGATTGCATTTATTGGCTTGGTCTCTTGCGCTACATACTAGCTTGCCTCACAAAACCCTAAACCTTCCAGGAAGAAAAACACGACCGACGAAGCTCTGCATCTATAGTAAAAATATCAAATCAGCGTCAAAATATATGGGCAATATTGTTCGTGCATCAAGGAGCTGGATTGACTTAAGGCAAAAAGACAGACCAAAACGGATACAAGAAACAGAGATTTCTCCATTAAAATAAATTAGAGAAAATTTGTATTTGTGTGTTTCGAGTATGAAGGAACGGCGATAGAGAATGAGAAACCATATAGTAAATCACAATTAGTTATTTCAAAATACAGAAGATGATAGATTTAATTTTGTAAGAATCATGAGTAGTGTCGTTGGTCCACGATATGGACAACGTCAGAGAATTGGCAAAATGGCACTTCATTTCCATGAGTTTCTGTGAGTTTATTTTATTTATTTGACCTGTGTTGCGATATTATGGTTGGCTGATAATCGTAGTATCTAATCATAGAAAAATTCATTTATCGCTCGTTTCAATTACTGTGGCATTATAATGCTCTCACCCCATTTCTTGCCGCTTTTACTTCTCAGCTTATTTTCTCCATTGGCATTTTCAATTATGAACGGTAACTTACAAAAACGTTATCAAACGTTTGCGCTTTTTTTATTTTATAGTTTTATATGTTGAATTATGCAACATGCATTCGGCTGATGTAGATGTAAAATCTGATGCTCACCATTTTATACCTTACTTCATCGAAGGCTGCATATACTCAAAAGACTGGGCATGCAATTGTCGGATGAACTCAAAAATCCACTGTATCTACGACACTTATTATTGCGTTCACTTAAATCGCTTAAATACCGCTGAATACTTCTGTATCAGACCGTTATCTGTACTAACCCAAATTATTGATAATATGTACATAATACATTATGTCATTTGTCTTTCGTATGTTAGCACTTGGCATTGTTGAACAACACGAGCCCATCAGGCCACAATTATCATTCTCTTCATATCGCGAGTTTAGTTCGAGAACTGTTATTAGATGCTTTTTATTTTGGATCAGTTGCGCTCTATGCATTCATCTGCACCCTAATTAGCGAACGAAATAAAATACGTAACGAAGCTAAATGTCATCATCAGGAAGCATTTTTTTCTCTTAGGTTTTACCGTATGTAATCGAATTTAACTGAGCTTTGAAAGTCAATAAACCTATCCGCAGTATGATCAATATTCAAAAAGTAGCTTGCGTCTTACTGTTCAGATGTTTTTGTCAAGTTGTTAACCAAATTAAAGCGAATGTCTTTATAGAGTACTGTCAAAGCCACGCGTGTTCTTTGAGCGTGGGAGCTCAGAAAAGGCAGCCATTAATATTGCGTTACTTGCTAAGCTAGCCGTGTCAAAAATCGCACACAGTTATATATCAGATCAAACAAATATATTTGTGAAGATATATATGATCAACGTCTAAACAACGTCTACCAAAATTGAACTAAAGGCTCAAAATGTACTTTGTCATTGAATTACAGCTGAATTACAGTTGAATTAGTGATACGATGCATCATGCAGTTTTTTTATGGGGTTATAGGGTAATGATAAAAATAGCCACAAAGAAAGCGCAGCGCCCACGCAAAGGGAATGAGTATTTAAGTGCCGTTTGAACATGTTGCAAATGTTTATTGAAACATTTCCCTAGGTATGAGGAAGACAAGCTTGTTTCGCAAGCGTGTGTATTTGTGTATACATCACAGGGTATGTTTCATAGTCGCAAATGGGAAAACATTTACATTTATATGGGCTCGTCTTACGAAGTAATGCAAAAACTGCTACCCTGGACATTTAAATGTTAGCTGATGGTCAGCCTTAAAAAAATAAGGGAGCATACCGTTCACAGAAAAAAAGTACGAACAGATGACGATCATCGCCAACAAAAAATGAAGCAGGGGCAAACGCGTACACATGCTGGTCGTATTTATATTTTCTTTGTAGTAAATCACGTGTTTATAAATATGTTTTTGATTCCTATGGCATATAACATAAATGGAATTTGTAACCTACAGCACAGTAGAAGGTAAGTAAAAATTCAACTATAAAAGTATCACTGCTTCTAAAAATATTAACCAAAACAGTTCAACACCTGTTTAGTTCTGAAATATTATAAAAACGTTTGTTTGAATTAAGGCGCTTAATTTGATTATTATGGCAGTACTGTCAACTGGGTATACGTCCTAAATTTTTGGCGATGTTATGCTAGGCAATCGTTGTGTATATTTGCACTGTGCTTCAGAAGTCTGTTGCACAAGCAGCACGAATCCAATTGGGAAACAAAAAAACGCATCATCAGCTCAAAAAACATATTTGTCATGGAAATGCGAAAAACGCCTTATAATATTTCAGCGAAAAAGAACGCCTAGTAAACGCAACGAAATGTGATTCTCTACAAATATTCGAATGATTTCGCTGTACCATGGTATGTGTAGATATGATTACATATATATGCATTTTTTCTTGTGAGCTATGTACCTATTGTAATTACTCTGATAACAGAGAGATAATGAATGCTCGACAATCAGGTGCGAACGTATGGTGGCACTGCAGATGTTATGGCATGCTGACGGCGAGTGGAAGTAAGCACATCCCGTTGTTGAGCCCACCGGGCGCTCTTAGTGTTCTTAGGTCCTCCGCTGTCCCGAGCAAACATGCAGCGATACAATCTACGATTTCCCCAACTTATTTCAGCCCATACCACCCCTACAAATGGCGGCACCCAGGGCCTGTTATTAATATCGCCTTCTGTCCCGGCAGCTTTCATTTGAATCTACTGATGAATTACCTCCTATTCACTCCATTGTTGCACAGCCAGTCAGTGGAGCAAATATTTTGAACCCGAGACTTGAATGGAATTAGATTCGTGATTGAATGACTCAGCTGCCATGCACTATTTGGTCAGACCATCATTAAATGACGATGAATGAATGTCTATGTGTGTATGATTTTGAGTTTACATGGGGGTATGGGCGTATCGGTGGTTCTGCGGAATTGGTTTCTTCTGCATCAGGCGATTCATCGGTTCAGTGCTTTATGCTTATTAAGCAGATGCAAGGACAAGAGATAGCATGGAGGGAATACAGTATATGCATAAGAAGATCTATTAGTCTGTCGCGAAACCAAACTTAGCTGTTGTTCCTCCCCTGGACACATGGTTTGGCAACTGAAAGTGTGATGAACGATTCATGTTTTTTGGATATCTATGTATTTGAGTAGTGCGCCGCTAACAAGAAGTTAATGCATGCATGAAGAAATGCATGCAGTCATAAGCGGCTGTACTTTGCAAAATGCCTTCAATGTGTGCGCAGAAAAAATCAAGGTAATGATTGATAACGCATCTGCTTGCCCGACCTGTGCTTTTTAAAACTATACTCCTTTCAAATATATGTCTAAGATTTAGCTACCCCTTAGCTCATTGCAGAGCGCAGGTATAAGTTATAATACAATGATTATTTCTGCAAATTGGTCCATTTTTGAGACCATCATATAAGCTTAAACAAGACTCACTGTTGATGCTCATTAGAGCCACAAATTTATTATAATGTTGTTGATGAGTTTTATAGTTTCTCTATTTGAGAGTAATGTAATTCACCACTTGGCTTGGCACTGGCTTCTGGTCAATGCAGATTGTCACTCCCAACCGAAACAAACGTAGTCACTTTGGAACTTTTGAAAAGCCTCTCGTTCTTCTGTTCAAGTCATTCATTTGCTCGTAATTATAAGGCAGTCAATAAACAATTAAATCGAACAGGAAATTTTTTGTTTCTGTAATGTCTCTTGAAGCCTCTTTGTAATCCACTCGAGTGTGGCAGGCGGTAATAAAATACAGCTCCTGCAGGTTAATGTCGTGTGCCAGCAAGGTTCATTAGATTGGCCAGGCAAAGAGCTCTTTCACTTGCTAGAACAAGGGATATCATGGTTTCTCTGCATCCCTGCTGCGCTGCGTTCAGCCTCTTTCCGCCTCTTTCCTCCTCTTTCTCTTCCACTTCCACCTCCTTCCTGACTCCTTCCTAAGGCAAAGCGATGGTTAACGTGCCATGCGGTAGTCAGGCCCGTTAGCCTGGTGCAGTATAGGCAGTTGACGGCAACGACGCATGGCAGCGTCTGACACGTGACACAGAACTCACAGGCGTTTCGTACTGGCAGAGAGCAGCACGAACCCGCGGCGTGTTGCTAACGAGCTTGTCTGTGTATTATGTATACCGGATGTGAACGACGCAAAGGCGAGAATAAGAGGCTGTATTATTTTCATCCTTAGATGCCGTCTCTTTGGCGTTAAACCTCTGCCGGCCCAAAAGCTCTCCGGCCTAGGTGCGAAGAGAACTGGGTATCCTACCTTGGTTTATTCCGAAAGGTCCTTTCTAATGCAATTTTGTTTATCCGAGAAGATGGGAAAAAGAACACAATGAGTAAGAGTAGTCACCGGCCTTCTCGAGGTGATCTGTATGTTAGGCTTTGTGTGAAAAGACAAGGGGACAAAAGACAACGAGGATCAAAAAATAAAAAAAAAGATAGCACAAGAGGCAAGGTGAGAATTCTCACAAGAAGGTGATATAGGTTCTTTCACATATATATATATATATATATATATATGCGACTTTGCAACTAAGTTGATCTTGACTATCAACCCTGTCGGGAAAGGTAGTTTCCACAAAACCACACAAAATTCCTTTAAAAACGGTGCGATCCATGAAACCGCTCTATACGCTCAAACCATAAATAATGAATAACGCAACAGTTATTGTTACCATCAACATGCACGAGCCACGTGTAAACTGTAAGTTGTTATTTTTTCAGTGACAGACGGATAGCATTTATTGAAATGCCATTACTCTATAATCCGAACACTCTTTCAATATTTGCAAAAAGGATATATTTAACTCATACGAGGGGAATTTGTGGAATAATATCATGATTCCGATTTGTGCTTCTTTTACAAACTGTTCCTGTTCGAAGTCAGCGGGGCTACCTAACCCTGAGTAAATGTCAAAAATAGAGGAGTAACTGTCGTCTAGACAACATGGCCCTTTCATTTGCGGAGTCCACGTTCAAAAACCCATTGAGGCTTTTTTTATTGGCGAGCATAGCCTCGTCGGCTACTAAACTTAGAGATCGGAAAATTCGCGTGAAAGAGTTTTTCTCCAAGCATTGTATTCGTTTCTGCTATGTATAAAATTTCTGACAACCCTAACGCTGACGGGTTCGTTTATAACTGAGCGATGTCACTTTGACTAGCATGAAGCATCCGCTCATGGCTATATATCTGCATGGTGAAGGGAGTATCTCTGAGTGCAGAGGGTAATTCAGACAAAACATCAGGCCTATCTTCTAACATTTCTTTGCTATTGATAACACACAATTGGTCCACCAGCAAAGTCAGTCCACTTGTAGGGTGCATAAACTTCGCCATCAAATGTCAGTCCAGAAAAAATATGCTTATTATTTGACACTATCGTATTGGCCTCTATCGCCATCCATATGCGTCGCTTATATGTCACCGCATTTTCGTCATATTGGCTGAGGAACACAAGCATTTTGAGTGCAAGCATATTGTTTCCATCGTTCGTATATACGCTTCTAGAAGAGTATTTCGTATCACGGACATTAAATTTTGGCCGATAATCAGCTCTAAAAATATTTGAGAAGTATGGTGTGCAGCGTCAAACTGTTGGAGACGTCAGCGACTGAGCACGGGTTTCGTAGTGCTAGAAAACTCTTCTGCTGCTCCACAGGAATTGATGAAAATCTTTGTACGGCAGTGGCGGTGTTCGTCTTCCGTGACCAACTTACTAGTCACCGCTGATGCTCGCCCTCGTCTTTTGCTTCTTACTGGTTGTCTTCTGATGCCATTACTGCTAACTGCTGAGGCTGCTATCGTAGGCAGCAGAGTGGCAGGGGTAGCTTTATCGGAATGGCAAACAGCTGTTGACCGTTTACCTGCCCCGGCGGCAAAACCAGCCACCCCTGCTATCATCTCCGACCACATAGGAGTGTCGGGCCCCGTGTGTAGTGCATACATCCATATACCACTCTCTGATATGTCGCTTCTATTCTCCTGCCTTCACGACATCTTCTATGGACGAAGCTTCCCTTGAACGCCGATATCGGTTAGCTCGCTCATATCCATGTTACTGGTTATCGTTACAGAGTAAACCGTTTTGTTTTTCCCCAGCTATGTGTCAGTGTTTGTGGTCGGAGGCTTGAGCACTCTGAGAATACTGATCTAAATAAGTGGCAACTAAGTTTTCTTAAAAGATTCATCATTAATGACAAACTATTGCCAAATACATCGTTTGCATGTTGACTGTCATCAACACATTTGCAGAATAGGTAGTTAGACTATTCGATTAATTTCAGATGACGGAATTCGATTAATTTCAAATGATTGGTATATTGGTATATTTATATTGGTATATTTATATTCGAATGCTGTGCGGACGTATCAATGACATCGATGTCTCAATTGAGAGTTCGGTGGAGGTTTTCACCGATAAAGCTAGAACCCCTTATCGACATAACTCCTGGAAATATTGTTACGGTAGGTCGATTAGAATATATTACATGACCGTGGTGAGATTCGTTAACATGCTTTGCAGTTTTTTCGAGTAGCTTAGGTAAAGCATTAAGTTTGCACTATGCACACGCTAACATAAATACTAAAGAAAGATTATTTTGTCCCTTAATATCTGAAAATTGACACTTTAATATTTGCTGCAACTATGACTCTCTGTGAATAAAGTGAATTGGAGGGATTCACTGTTTACAGAGGAGATGGTAAATTAGCCGCCACATTATTTACTACTCCATCCCATGAGCTGTTCCCACTGACTTTATTTATCTTCGTTAATTGCAAGCCAAGTAAAGATATCCTTTACCCAGGCTAAATGGCAGAATCTAACAGAAGAATCTCTGACTACGCATTCTTGGCTAATTAATCAAAAAATGAGACTATTAATAGGATAAGCTATTACTTGCAATAGGGGAAGAAAAGTGAGCGTATCATGTCTATAATGATTTGTTATTCTCATATTATTGACTAGACATCTTTATAAGGAATTACGAATTTGCTAAAATGAGCGAAATAAAATTTGAGTAGTTTGTTAGCCTAGCATACGAGACTAGCATTTCCAAACATATTTATGCCCCAGCGAGGAAGACCATAATATGCTGTAGGAATTTTGCGTAAAGCGGAATGTAGGATCACTGAAGAGCTTGACGCGTGGTTACGGCTATGTGGCGCTTAATGACCCCATATAGACCGGTTTTATATAAAATCTATTGAACTAGACTAATCAGAAGTATTGCTAAAACACTTGAAAGAAATCTAGGGAGTCGAACACCAGTGCACACAAAACGAGACGCCCCTATTTGCATGTATACGACTGAACCCTCGAATATAATAGTTATGATACGTCATATGTCTCTAAAAATGTTTATGCTTCTGTGTATAGTCTGATTTTATTCTGTGCTTTCGCCTTCTTTCTTTTATTGTATTTGCTTACAGAGCTGCTCCACGTCTGCACCTTGTCCTAGCCATCAAATGTTTCGTATCGTTTACCATTATGTGGCATGTGCTTACCAAAGGTGCATGCACGGCTGTTCTTGCACCGATGACTTCTTTTTTGAACAGCGACCTAATTTCTGCAGGGTTCTCTTTCTCTCTCTTTCTTCCTCTCTGTTTTTCCCGCTCGCTCGCTGATAGATGACGGGCATTCCTCATACGGCAAAATTACTATGATAAGTTACCTCTCAGAGTTTCTTCTTAATAAAAGCACGGGTTTGAAGCATAAGCCGCAAACATCGCGCAGACTGGCTGGCAAAGGCTTGCAGTGCAAGGTTCAAAGGGCCGTCTTCCTTTGAGCTCATAATTCGAAAACCTGAAGCAAGACCGACTGACAGAGAGCTATTACTGACAGAGCACAATCGTTTGGAGCAGTCTTAAGAGAATTTATAACATAATTCATACATTTTTGCCAATAATTAACAAACTGAAAAATTAGAAATTAGCGATAAATTAGAAGTAGAAATGACCCAACACAAACCGCAAATATTTTGTTTAGTCAATAGGTTTAATCGCTTCTCGAAGTACCTTTTCAGCTTCAATCGTATAAGGTGTATTCGGAGTGAACTCAGAGCAATCACTTTGCATGCTAATAATTTGTGCTTATGTCAACATTAATGCAGTCGGGACCCAAATACACCAACATTAGAATTGCATTTCGGGAATAGTTTAGCTGTTAAAAAACGCGTTTGTGTAGGAGTAGGACATTTCTGCTTTGGGCTAATCTCAGACTAAGAAACATTATTTGCAAAGGAATAGGTAGCTTTAATTTATGGAAATCTCAGATCGTTTAATCTCATTTAATCACATTTAATCTGAGCGAAATTAAGTTGTCTTAATGGGCCTCAATGGTAAACGCTGCTTTGCAGCTTTTTTAAAAGGCGCAGGCGCTTAGACAAAACGAAGCTGTCTTAGTGTTTTTCTATTATATTGTTATAAAGCCACTAATAGTACAATGGTGATAAAGATCGTAAATTTCTGTATACTATGTCGCGTTAACTAAAGGTGTTCCGATAATTATTCTGTCTTTTCGTACTTACAGTATATTAAAGTGCACGCACTTTGAACAGTAAGTGTTATCATCTTATCGGTAACTATTGGCTTGGGGCAATCAATGAGGTAGACTTATTAACATACAGATCCTTTTATGGACCGCTCATTTACACAAATTATATTCAGATAAGCTCGGCAGCTTCGTTTGTATTGTAGGCTGACAATATTTAAAATTGATACGCATAACATACTTTTTAGGATTTTAGGAAATCCTTGAAAGGCTGACTAATTTGATCAATCTATTACTACCCGTTTATATATATATATATATATATATATATATATAGCACTTGATCAAAAAGGGACAAGCCATACGTATGGTGCAATGAAATGACCAGGTGTGAAATTAAATAGGATCTTTTGACTTGATGCAAAAATTGTTTTCATATCAACCAACACAGCAGGAGTGGTAGATAAGCTAAGTGCATGAGTAATGTGACCTTCAGGTGCGACTTAACTCTAATATATCCTCCCACGTATCAGCTTCGATATTTCACGTATGTGTAAATTTTAGATCCCGCATGAGGTCTAATCCAAAGAGAACAGTAAAGGATAAACGGATGCTCATCTATATTCATTAATAGCTTGGTATAGGCTCTTAAATACCATTCAACTCGTTGTGTTCGTACATTGTGACCGCGCACAAAATAGGAAAAAACTAAGCTACCTAGTTGGAATCGACAATCTAAACCCCGAGCAAAATACTTGCGCTGAAAGTCTCACATTTTATTTCATCAACAAATTCTAAAACACGCTATTATGCAATAATGTAATTCCTTGGGTATATGCTCTGAACGGACATTTAAGACAACGATGAGTCCTATACAGATACACATCAGCTTTCATATGTTTTTTCGTGAGCTATGGCGGAAATGCATCCTTACGCACCAGCTCCGAAACGGTTCGAAGTCACTTCGAATCGTATTTATAAGGTATGGGCACATCCAGCTACACGGGTTTTTTAGGAAAAACCGTGCCCATGTCAAGGGACGTGAATCAAGTATACTGTTTGCAACTCTTATGTCTGCAATGGCATGGAAAAAACCTGGTTAGCATGTTTTGTGCATTTTTGAAGCATCTTGATTTAAGCCAAAAAATACCGATGATCGAATAGCACATGCCACAATCGAGTGACGAGGGCGAGTCCCTTAACACATATAGAAAAACCATTGGTGTACACATGCCCCGCCGGTCTAACAAAACAAAAGTCTTTGAATATTATAGCCTCATGAGACCGGTCGGTTAGACTCGGGCATATTCATTGAAAATAGGGCTCAAAGAATCACGCTCTATTGGGAAAGCCGATTACTCGCCGATTCTAGTCTTGAAAAAAGTAATTGAATCTGTGCTGATTCAGACTAAAGGCAGCGCACTATCAGAGTTATCGGATATTCCATGAACGATGGATTACATCATAACTCGGATGACGCAGTGATTCGATCGTGGCTCGGAGTTTAAAACGAGGAGGTTTTCGGAAAACCTGAAGTCAAGTGAAAAAAGACAAATATATTATTTTCTGGCCCTGGTAACAAGAACTACTGGCCGACTCCTCATAACGCAAGTAGCTGAGACAATAGCTCTCAGAGAATATTTTCGTTATACCATGCAATTATACCATGTATTGCCATGCATATGAACGCAAAATAATTATAATAGACATAGGAGCAATATGAATACATCCGTACGCAGACACATATTCGCAGCTATATTTAATTGATACATACTTTTTGTAAACTGCTAAGAAGTCCTAATAAATTCGACAGAATTTTGTGGGATCTAGCTTACGTGCAATTCCCCTTATGTTCTAAACATTGGCCAGAGAAACTCAACTGACGCAAATTATAGTAAGGCCCGGAAGGGCTATTATTGGACCACTACAGTACAACTATCAGCCCTTAGTCACTCGACATCTCAGCCTCTGCTGCGTTACTATTTAAAATTCAATTTTTAACTCGATGGTTATATGTTTTAAGCATTGAGGAGTCACACGATGAGAAAGTTTACTTCAAGTTGCTCTCGCAAGAGCTAGTATATAGTAGATACGTGACCAAAATTCCGACTATTCCGTTGTTAAAAATAAAACAACTTAGCACCCTGCTCATCTTGCTCAATTTCCGAATTTAGAAGCTGGAGCGATATAATAAGTCAACGAAGGATACATCTGTTCACTATAAACTGTTGTTATTACTGCTGCTATCAACTAGATCATATCACAGTGCGATATTATTGTTATCGCACAGCGATCACCAAGCTTTTTTAAGCTGTAAGCTTAATAGAATCTCACGAATTGGCAAATCTACTTGCATCACACACTTACGTCTGCAAACGTCAAGCAATAGTGAATGAATCAAGTGACCGAAAGGCTTTTTGTAGTATTTGCAGGCTCATATATATATATATATATATATATATATATATATATA
>MNPL01024453.1:4304-18818 GCA_002081605.1 Tropilaelaps mercedesae
ACAAATACACAGCTGACGTCGCACGTCTAGTGTTTTCGATTTCGACAATTGCGGTCTAGTTTCGAAAGCGGAATAGGTGACTGTGTCTATACTGGCAATAACAGCATCATGTTGACGGTGCGCTACTCTACCGAGTTGATCGTACAAGCTCGTGAAATACGGCTCGTGCCACATACGCGTCCATTGTAATCCGCAGAACAAACTGCGCACCTTCAAGTTCTCTCCAGCTGCCAGTTAAAATCCGTTCGTTAGTTACCGAGAGTGCGGCTGTTCCGGCCACGGCCACTGCAGCCTTGCCGCGAAACTAACGCTCAACCGTAAACCTGTCGCTTTTCAATGGCACTTCCTATCCTTTTCACTAGATTCTACCCCCAGCCTAGCGTGATCAAGGCTCACCGAACACTTCTTGTCTAGCGGGAAGAGGCGACAGCAACGAAAAACCACTAAAGCCATTCGTCACTGACCTTGAAGAAGTGACTAAAGCTGTGTAGCAGGGGCTTGGTGGCCAGTAGCACGACATTGAGCTTCTGTTCGCCGGTTTCGGAGTGGGCGAGTGCCCAGGCGGAGCTGCGAGCCCAAGAGCGCGGCCTGGGGGCACGCTGCAGAACCCGACCTATCAACCGGTCCATACAATGAGTTACGGGCCCGGCTGGACAGCTTGCCCGAACAGGACCGTGGCCGATGAAGCCTAGATGTCGCAACAGAATCAGCATTCGCTCCTGGTCCAGCCGCTCCAACGTCTTGTATCTGAGCAGCAAAGAGAAGCAAACAAAAACAAAACATTTACTAACAGAGAAAGGCCACTCTCATCATGAGCCTTACGGGATACAGTAGTTTTCCCACGGGCCTGCCACAGGGATGGGCAGACATGATGAACGTAATCGGATAGCTCTCCCAGACGTCATGAACGACAATCATAACGATCAAATAAACGCTATAAATAAACGCTTCGCTACTCTTGTACGTTATTTTCAAATGAAGCTACTTACCGACCTGTTAATAAACAATTATCACGTATTACTGTTATTTTAGTGAATTAGTGATTCTATTCTTCAATTAATCGCTGTTTGTTTGGAAGACTAACGCATTTTACTTGATAACAAGTCATTTTCCATGGTTTAGGACGTAAAAATGTATGCACGCCACGGTTAACAACGATTTCCCGCCTTTTGCTATAGCCTCGTAAAGTTCTACTGCCTTCAGTAAACTACGCTGAAGTTTTGCGGCATTGAGCTGCTGCAAACAGCTCACAAACAAAAACCACGACGAGGTAGTTGGACCTTTCGCACAACTGCTAGCCAGGAGGACATCACACAGACTACGATCCGATTGCGTCGTGAGTTCTGCGCGCGCGCGGTCAAACGATTAAGCCCGGCCCCTCACCTGATATCTTCCTGTAGGCCCTGTGTGATATTCTGGATGTCATCCTGCCCGATGACACAGCCATTGCCCAGATTGGCAAAGCCATAAAACAGATCCGCCCTTTCTACCAGCAGCTCCTTGAAGTGTTTCTTTGCCCGCTCGGTGATCTCCTGCTGGTGCTCGTCATAGATGTCCTGGATATCCTTTTCGGGCAGGTCCTCGTAGCAGTCCTGACCCATGAACAGTACCCGCACCTCGGATAGGGCCTTGCCCGGCGTCACGAAGCCAGTTTCCTCGAGCAGTTTCTTGAACGCTCGCCGCTGGTCGTTTCGTCGGTCTTCGCTTTCCAGCGATTGTCGATGCTGCAGGTAGCACTGCTCCGCGTCATCGCTGTTGAGCAGCTGGAAGGGAACACGATCTTCATCGCAGAGGCCGTCCTCGTTTTGGTCATCCCCCAGGATTAGATCCTCCCAAGACTCGTCCGGCCGGTCGATGAAGTATTGATCGAAGTCTGGGTGGCTCCGGAGCTGCTCCTTCACGTCGACCCAGTCGGTGTCCTTGATCGCGTCGAGGTCGGGCAGCAGGTCAAGGAGTATGTCAGGCAGCACACGCAGGTACGCCTGCACGCGGCTATCGATGTACTGCTCCTTCAGGCGTTTCGTATGCTGGACGAACGTCCGTTTCGCCGCGTCCCTGCCGTAGATCTCGACGTAACGTTTAAACTCGGGACAATGCTGGACGCGTTTCGAGGCGGTGACCCAGAGCGTTCTGTAGTCGTTCACCTGGGCGCGAATCAGGGCGCCGTACGCCTCGGCGGCAAAGTCGCACATCTCCTGGCGGCACTTCAGTGCTTCCTGATAGGACATCACTTTGAGCTTGCCGGGCCGCGCCTTGTCGACCAAGTGCGCCAGAACCATGAACGCGGTGTCGACGTTGACGGCGTTATGGGCTGAGGTCTCCACCAAAGGAATGTTGGCGGACTTGAACTCCTTTCGGGAGAGGAGCCGATCTAGTTCCCTGGAAGCGGTGTAAAAGACAGAGGCAACAAATGTACGAAGACATGTGACCCAGAAGTAGCGGAAAGCGCCATGTTCTGATCTAATGACATGTCCACGCTCCGGCCGGGTTGGTAAACATCCATGCACTTAGCCTGCATCGTCTTATAGTGGTGTATAGTGCGAGCTAGATAGGTTAGGTTAGGCTAGATAGGAGCTATTTTTCCGAGCCGGCTTCTAGGTAGACATAACGCAGACATGCATTGACACATTCGTCTGCGCCAAATTTTGGCGGACGTTACTCCAATCGTTGTGCTATGATGAACGGTCGTCATCGAGTGATGGAAAGGGAGTGATGGAGGAGACAATGTCGGCGAGTTGTCGGCTTACCTCTGCATGGCGTCATCGGCTTCGTCGCATTTCGTCGCCGCCATCACAATAGGCTTTTTCGTTTTGATCAACTGAGTGAGGCACGCGGCCGTGTACTCCACGACACGTTCGACGCTTCGGCCTGGTACATCGCTAGCGTCGAACACGCAGACGAAACCGTCCACGTTCATACGACCGTCAGGCATAACACACTGCTCGTACTCCTTTTCGATGCCTGGGACAAGGAAGTATTGCGTTTTGAGGTTAAATAAATTGCCGCCGTCTATATTATCAGGTAGTGCTCCTTATTGGAATAAACCTCGCCCACTATGTAATGAGAACGATTTCGACGAGAATGCTACTAAGAACAATAGTATGAATAATAGTAAGCCCGTCGACTACATAACATGTCATTAAAAAATAATAACAATAAATACAACAATAACTGTAACATCAACTCACCGAGCTGGTTTTTACATATATACATTAGTTTCTCGGCAGAGGTAAGTTTTGTTGTGGCGCAACGTTTAACATATGGATCGGTCTTTCCACTCTTGAATGGCTGGAAGCTCGAATCGTCGATGAACTCCGTCTGCTCGACAATGTGGAACGTGGTCTGAACACCGGCAACTCCTGGAGGCAAAGGAGGGAGGCCCGCACCTCCGCCGCCCATTACTCCACCTGGGCCGCTAGATAGCGTGCTCATACCCAGCTCCTGGTTCATTTCTGTCAAATCGGCCACAAACACAGTCGTCGTACAGGGGCTAGTTAAATACGCCAAATTCTGGGTGGGCGTTTGCCAAACGGAAAAGATACCGATCCAACAGATACAACACACAAAACACACAGATGTGACCGGATCCGATCCAGAGCGATCGATTATTCGCCGCGCGCCCGAGCTGAAGTAACATTTACTCCAGCACTACGCGACGCTCGCTTGTTCGTGAATGTGACGTTTTGTCGGAGACCAACTTTCGCAATCATTGTTCGCATGAAAGGAACGAATTAGTAGAGGAAGCGTACAACAGAGAGTTGTTGTACCTGAGAAGATATCGGGTGATGTCCCTTTGGTGACTTGACCCCAGTAGAGGAAATGATCATTGTTGACCACCCGACCACCGAAATCCGTCTGCGATAGAACAGATATGTGGTCCGTGTAATAGTCGTCCTCGCCAGGACGTACGAACCGATTGCAAAGGCAGGATTTACCGGAGCCCATGCAGCCTTTTTCCTGTAAACACATCGACAACGGGGTAATTATGACTTGGTTTTAGATCCTGCCTCCAAACCTCACCCGGGGGAATAAGGTTATTGTCTCGGCCAAGACCTAGTCTCGCGTTTATTTGGCTTTATTTGCATTAGCCTGCCGCGAACGCACACCCATTGCGACGTTTTCAGCGGCACTCGTTAGGATACGTTGACGACTACAAGGAACCGTACGCCGAAAACTTCCTGGTTCAATTCATCTGTGTCAAACGCTAGAGTAGCTCGACGACGAATGGACATTTTTGACAGATTGACTTAGTGATATTGATGTGTTGTAATTTTTCGCCGATTTTTCGATGTAAAGCCGCCGTATACGTGACCTCGCGGGGTATCGCTAAGATCAGAGGCAGATCTAACAGACTACTCCGTTGTGGTACTTAGAATCGTACCGTAGTGTACCACATCGTCACTCGAGTCTATACCTGAATCATGCGAAGTAACCATCTGTCGATTATTGTTATGTCTGTCATCTTCGCGCGATGACCTCAGTCACCATTAATCGGGAAAGATCCGCGTCAAGCTGTACTCTTTAATATGCTGAATATTTCTCGCTCGTAGTCGATATCGACTATCCCGTTCGCCCTCCGACTCGTTAAGGTCCCAAGATGGAACTACCCGAACCCGCACAACCGTCGCCAACCGTTTCCAAGCAAGCGGCCGTTGAGTCAAAGTCAACGGATAAAAATGCTTCCTGGGGCAAAACAGACAAACCCCGCCCCCTTCCACCCAGTCTTCGGCCGCCTTCTATTCGTCATTCTCGTCAACAGAAAAAGTAGTGCCAAATAGTGGAGGGCGCATTCATACGCGTGACACCCGCGAGCGTTGCCATGCCCACAAAGTTCGCCGAGGTGCTCACCGCCAATTGGCCAGCTGAAATTGAATCAACATCGCGTGTCCAACGTAGTGAGTCATAGAAATTCGCCAAAGAAGCGAGCAGAAGAAGTATCGTCAACGGCGGAGTAGGGTGAAATCTGCCGGCCATGTTAGCGTGAACGCGTAGCTCTGCAGCGGTTGATGTTGTTTTCGGCGCAAGAACAAGAAAACTCTGCCTGTCCCTTGGAACAGACTTGTGCGTCGGTTAACGCTTGGCGCAGGCGATAGGACGTTGTGGGCGGCGGCGGCGGCGGCGGCGGCGGCATATTGGTCTATTTCCGCCAATGCAGGGCGACCTAGTATCGATCGGCAAGCGCGCATGGGGCATTGGGGCGTTTTCGTAAACACGCCGCCGCCGCCGCCGCCGCCGCCGCCGCCAAATAGCCGGAGGCCGGGGGAGGTGTCAGAAACCACCACATGCCAAGTGCGGCTAATTTATCGGAGATTCTTAAAATGTTCGCCATTTTCCGTTTGGCTACACCAATCGAACCCAACAACGACTGGCCAGGCATTGGCTGCCAGAACGGGGTAGTCACGATCAGCAACACTCCAACCTAACTGGAACGGTCCTTAGAGAGTGTCTATTGCCTATTACAAGTTTACGGCCCGCTAAAAAGTAAACAGCGACACTGCTATGAAAGCTACTGCTCGTCTGGGATCAAAAGCCCGCGCCAAGGGAGCGCTACCCGACAGGCCTGCCACGCGTCGAAGCAAAACCATATTGGCTACATCCTGTTGGTTCTCACAGTGGCTAGGCAACGACGACTATAGACGTTCACTGCTGCTGCTGCTGCTGCTGCTGCTGCTGTAGGCTCCTTTCACAAGGGACCAACCTTCGCCGACAATGCTGAGACATTGCCATTAGATGAAGCGGGATGATAATTCAGGTTGACCATAATCGGCGTTAGCTCTAATATGAAAGATTATATTTTAACTGTATTCAAACAGGGCTGAAATGTTGCTCCTGCACGCAATCTTTTCTTGTGCAGAACATTTCGAACAAACGGACGAGACACGTGGACCCACGTGAAGAGTGGACTTGCCGCTTGATAAATTGCCACTTAATAGCTCGATAGAATCGTTGTATCGGAAACGCGTGTAGGTTGACTACCATGGCTTCCACTACAGGGATATATACACACACACACACACATATATATATATATATATATGTACGTCACACGTAGTGTGACGAAGTAGGCGTCAGGTTGCAAAAATCACTGACTTCGATTTGCGATAGCCCTCATTAGACTGGAGCACCTCATTTTACCGGATCTGTCAGTGCAAGAATCAATGTTGGCAATCAAAATGATGATGATTATCAGTAATTGGAACGTGTCGCTATCGTGTAACCGATTAAGTTTAGAATAGCAGCCCATAGTTTAAATCAAGCTTCACAGTGAATCTGCTTACGTATGCTCCGTTCTGTACGCGTGTCTCTGCGTAGTCCACCTCTATCAGCCGTCAGTAACGAAAAGCGACCGAATTCGGACATTTTCGAATGTCCGCATCCGGTCACTACTATGTTCCATCTTCCTGCTCGCCCTGTTCTTGTGCACATTCATGCAAACGAAGCATCGCCGCCCATTGCGATCGGAGCGACGCTACTACAGCAACTGAATAAATCGGTCACCTACCTTCTCAGTGCCGGATAGGCCCACCACTGCGACGGTGATGTTGCGCTTCTCCAAGACGTGGTTCGACTCCGGACCGCCGGCCGCATGGTACGAGCCCCCGCGACGTCCCGTCGTCGAAGCCGAGATCTTCTTCAACGTCGTGGTCACCGACATCCTGGCAGTTGCACGCGGAAGGAGTGAGCTCGTCTGGAACGCCCGTTTATCCTATCGGCGACGGCCAGACAGCGACGTAGCCTGCGAACGACGACCCCACACAGACACGCTGGCCTCCGAGCGGCCTCCGCGGAGGCCAGGCTAGGCGGTTGCTCGTGAGCGCCTCGGGCCGGCTGCTCCGCCACCTGCGCTCCCGAGCTGGCGGCACTCGCGTCACACTCGTATGCTGGTCATCTGCAACAATCGTTGATAGACGGACACCGACGGGATTCGTTAGGCAGGATACGAATGCATAACCTAGACGGATCGGCATGTTCTGAGTGAAGGACTGCTTAGATCCACAGCGGCTCGGAAATTTAAAGTAATGATGATGATGATGATTGGTGGTAATTTCCTTGACTCTGCAGGCCTCAACAGCCACTCACACCGACCGACGAACGGCAGAACTTGGCAAAAATACGCTTTTGAAACACCGTTTTTCCATGGAGAGGACGGCGGAAGCGTCTGCATAAATAAAAACCTTTCGTAGAACGAGTAGTTGTCAAATTGCACACGCGACTGTGCAACTGCAGGAACGGCGTTTTGTGCCGACCCGGATGTTTGCCCACCCTCAACGGGGCCAAACGCATGACGCGTGACTCAGTGCGATTCGCACGATCTAAACCAGTCGAGCAACGGATACAACGCAAATCCGAACACAGCTGACGGACTTTGGTTGTCGACTTGGCCGTAAAATCCAGCCAGGTCTTGTCGACGGCCAAAGAACAAACGTTAGCACAAGCGAAACTTTTTTTTAAATTATTGCCTTTCGGGTTAACAAGTCTGTGTGTGTGTGTGTGTGTGTGTGTGTACGTCAAATGAATGACCAAAAACGTACTCGTTTTACGTACAATTATCTTATGACGCATATTTCTATTATAATTACTGTTATTAATGTTAATAATCACTATCGCGGAAACAATTCAGCGCCAAATGTCTTCCATTAGAGATAACTGCTACTCGGAAACGAGAAATCCCACCCGAAAGCTTTTTGCATTTCAATAATAAGAAAACTAATTCACAGCGTTGTACACCAGCTACGTCTATAGGCGAAACCACGTTTCTGTCCCTCTTCCTCGCTCTAAAACACGCAGAGGTTTTTTTTTACGTTTCATCGTCGATTGTGTCGCCTAGCGACGACGACGACGACGAGAGAGCTATGTATTCCCAAGGGGTCTGTGCGACAAAGTTCTGTCAATGCAGCGATGACGAAACCGTTCACGTAATCGCCACTGGACGTTTGACTCAGACGAACAGATAACAACAACACGGCCACACAGTTAACATCCCACCCGGCAGCATTGAACGACCTGTCGGACATTGTCTCTACGGACGGCAGCAGCGCACGAGTTACATCCGCATTCTTCTTCTCAAAATATTCACACCGAAAACTTTTCTTCGCTAGAGGCGGTGCTTCCATAGCGTTTAGCATTGCCCCCTTAGTTACTCGTCCAGCATACGACAAGAATGACTAAAGGTCATTCATGAGGAATTCATTCTGTTGATTTATCCCCGCCAATCCCCGTTGGTTCGTTAAGCTCGTCCTAAAAATTAAGCTTTTTCCAGCTGATCTATAGTCTGTAGTCTTCGCGCACACTCGACGAGTACCTCCTGTTTGCCCAAAGGCGTCGTCAAGCGCCGCTCACCAGCCAACACCGAGAACCACCTGTTAAACGAGAGCTGTTCTCCGCCCACAGCGACGAATTGCGCCAACTCTTCGGCGGCGGCGGCGGCGGCGGCGGCGGTGGCGGCGACGACGTCTGAAGATCTGTGAAGTTGTTTGTCTGTTTCCTACAGGAAGAATGTCGGCGACGTCGTTTCACATCGACAAACCGGTTAGCGCTAGTCAGTGTACTCCTACGCGCCAGGTTGTCTGCGGGCGGTAACGAGAAGCAATACTGTATTGACGTATAAATAAATAGTTCCAATATTCCACCCGTACATGTGCATACAGCCAAACATACGAAATCGTCACATCCACCTAGACACAGACAGACAGACTA
Organism: Tropilaelaps mercedesae; assembly: GCA_002081605.1. Classification (NCBI taxonomy): domain Eukaryota; kingdom Metazoa; phylum Arthropoda; class Arachnida; order Mesostigmata; family Laelapidae; genus Tropilaelaps; species Tropilaelaps mercedesae. Next base: position 13,002 of record MNPL01024453.1, read on the forward strand.
ACAACGACAAGAAAACGACGACAGACAGCGTCGTTTACAATGAACGCATTTTACAGTCGCCGAAACGCAACCAAATCGTCCGTCGTTCGCAAAACAAACGCACTCCCAATGTCCAGGCCAGCCATTGCCTGAACTCGGTCACCATGGCGCTAGGCAGAACGGAACGTCGCTAGGCAAAAGCAAACGTATCCGTTTCCTTTGAAAGGCACAATAATCCGCGTTAAAACGCTTTAACGAGAACAGAACGCCCAGTCGAGGCCAGCTACGATACAGCGGCGTCGCTGGCATCTGGGTTTCTTTCGCTTCATCAGAGCTCTAGACAAACAGTCATCGAGTGACTGGACGCGTTTTCATGCATCGTCGTTTAAGCCGTGCCCCGTCTATGTGCAATCATTCAGACGCAAGTTCGCCGCTTCGAAGTTGCCTCGCTATCGTGGGACGAAACGGCGAGCAGAAAAAAACGCTGAGAATTCTCATCAGTGAGAGGTGGCTGAAGAAAAAGAAGAAATAGGAGTAAGAGCTTGTGTGCGTATCGCCATGAAGAATTCGTTGGTGAAGCGCTGGCTAGAAACGAGCGCCACGTTTTCCGCGGCCACCTGGGACGCGTCTCTCGTCTACGCCTCCGTCCTCTTTCGGGTCTCAACTTCTACCGGAAAGCTTTTCACGGCCGGTGCCGACACTGGCGAGACGTCAACATCGCCAGCGTATACGTACGAAGGACGAAATGCCCCAGAGGCACAAATCCTTCCCGAAGAGGAAGCAGACGAGATGAGTGAAAAACATTCCTAGAGAACGTCCATGGCTGATTCCACTTAAAAAAGAAACTCGCCCGAAGAAAGAGCGCAATAGAAGACGGCCGACCGGCCGGCCGGCGCGCCGGTATCGCTCGCTTCGCAAACGAAAGTCTAACAATGCGTTTTCCCTTCAATAGCTTTCGTGACGCTTTACCTGGCTGACGAGACGCCACTCGCTATCGTCACTCATATATGAACGTCACGGTAGCAACTATGACATTACGACCATGAAATCTGGTTATTGGCGGCATCTGGTGCCTGATATTCGGCGAACGTTTTGGCGAATGTCGAGAAGAACCACCAAGTAAACGGCCCGGCCCAGTTCGCTTAAGATCTTACCTTAGAACTTTTAACGGGTTCTGAGGTGAGTCGCAAGCGCCTTCAATGCATCTATTTGTGCTAATGGAGGCGGGCACGGAACACGTATATTTGTACATGACCGTCTCCGGAGCACTCGCAAGCTTTGTACGGCGATTTCACGGATCCCCAGGCCGCATGGAAGCTAAACGTCTGACAGAGCTAAAGGCGTAAATCGGCGAAGAACAGGCCATAACGCGTTGTCCGCTTTCACTGAGATCGAACACGCGCGTATCATTTGCATAGACAGTTCCGTAAATCAGACTCGTAAATCGTCTCTCGACGAGTGCGCGACAGAATTGTAGTAGTCTCTTAAACTAAAATATGAAATAAAAATTTCTACGCGCGTGCCGTTCCAGCGCTTTAGTGGCCACAGTGACAAGCACCTGTAGGAATCGTCCACTGGCCACAATGTTCTGACATTGCTCGAAAGGCTCCGTATGGCGACCTTATCCGAATTGCGCTCGAAGGCGCCCACCTAGATGAGAGATTTTTGCATATTCGGTTTAGTACGTGCTAACTACTGGCGCATCACTACTCCCTGAAGATTCAATGAACCCGAAATGAAATTCGTTGTGCTCGGTATGTTCGTGTAAGCCGCGCAAATCGAAGAATTTCTTGTAAAACGATTATGACAAGGTTGTCATAATCGACAATACCTAATGGCGAAAGCATTGCCATCTCCACTACCTCCTATCGAATGACATCGAAGCAAATCGAGCCTTTTCGTCACTACAGGGGGACCAAGCGGGCTCAACATCGTAAGTTTTCACAGCCGGTCGCAGCTTGAAAGTTTCGCCAGAAGTTGCCGGTGCTGGTACACCACAATCAGCAGCGCCTATGCGCGCTATACCCGGCCGACTCAGAACATCTCGGTTTAAACGGAAATTAATGAATGAATTTTGCCTGATACTTTGTTGTGCGTGCCAACAGCTCGTAGCGGTGACCTTGTAGTCGATACACAACAAGCGCAGCAACAGCCATCAGATTCATCGTGGATAATCAACACTGAGTAGACGGCACAGTGATAGCAGTTCAGCCAGGGAACAATTTCAGAGGGCCGATAAATGATTCCGAAACAACCTCCCGGTCACCTCCCCATTTCACCGGTCCTTGACGGAGCCCCCATCTGTTCCTGCGAGCACACTTGAAGAAAGAGAGAGAGGGTAATACACAACTATTTCTAGCCCAGGCACCTGCTTGCTCCTGGTGCCCCATGCACGTCCAGTGGTGAAGCACAGAAGGGGCATAAAATGAAAAGCCGAAGCGGTGAACGCATACAAGCGCTGGAAGAAGCATCCGAGAGTCAACTCAAGCAAGCGTTCAGGCTCCTTCCCACCTTCCCAGTCTGGCCGCTTGCTTGCCGTGGGCTTCGGCGTGATACGAATACCTAACCCTCACAACAACGTCAGAGGCGGCGGCGGCGGCGGCTTCACATTCAAGGCGCGGCCGTCCAGTGGGGGCCGTATACGGCAAAGAGGCGTCTCGCCACAGGAGCAGAACGTTGGCGGTCCCCCTCTTAGCTACCCGATCTCGCGTTGTTATTCCACAGCTCTCCGCATCCCTCTATCGTCGTCTTTCGCTTGATCTCTCAATCACTCCTGTTTGTTTCCTATGGCGGTTCGACAAGTTCTGTGTCCGCTATCCAAGCCGCACTCACCAGTCGATATAAACATGTCCATCGTTGTTATAGGGTGCTATCGGAGAACCGTTGTGTATTCCTATCGTATTTCCCCGTCGAGATTGTCTGCGTATGTTTGTGAATCTGCCTCTGTATCTGCTGGTTTGATTCCGGCCAGTCCGAACAATAAAAGAAGGAACATTGACAGCGAGAGAAACGCAATGAGAGCATTTTCCATGAACGTTCCAGCTGAATTCAATCACAGCGTTCAAAACATCGATGGAATGACGTGCCTGAAACAAGAACACGCGCACTTACGCTCGAAAACCGTAACGGAAACTAATATATATATATGTAGATATATGTATATAACCAACACGACGTCACCGCTGCAGGAAAACAAAATTGAGTACGCAGACAGGTTTCCTGGCAATCACTGGTGGAATAGACGCGGAACAAACGATGATCCTCGACTTTCAGGGCCGATGGATGCTCTCATCCGGTGTGGAGCGGCTGTTCGTGTATTTCGCAGTTCACCATTTTACTCGCTTCTACCCCGGTTGAGCTTTCGTGTTATGACTCCTGGCAGCGTCGTGAGCCGTTGCTTTAAGCCGTAATCGGACGTATTCATTCGTTAACGAGAGAACTGCCACTCGGGTCGGGCCGGACTCGTTGGGCTGACGACACCCAAAGCGCTGTCGATGTCGATTTGTTTACTAACGACCACAGCAGCTATATACATCTATATATATATATATATGTTGCGTAACCGTTCGGTGATCGCGTGACAAGTTTCACTCAGGGCGAACAATTGTCGCCAACGGATGCCACCTGAAAATGCTCACACTGGCGTGTTCTATATAGCGCGATACGCCGTGAGCGTATCGAGACGCTTTTACGGCGACGTCGACACGTCTCCTTTCGCGCGCGCGTGGAGGGGAGCGTCCCGGGTCGAGTGTTGTTGACTCATGACAGGTACATCTTTCGAAATCGCTACACCAAAGCGAATTGCACGAGCCTCGCGCGGCCATATGGGAGCCATTGCGACGCTCCATGCAAAAGCGAGCAACAATTTTTGCCGAATATCTTTTTTTTCCCGAAATGAGATTGCGTCGAGCTGCGCTCGGCACCTTGCGCACCAGCTACCGGTCGGGATGCACCCGCGTTTTGTAAAACGCGCCACCTGCTCGCCAGCTAGACGAGTTCCGGTGTTACGCCAACAGACGGTGTCAACAATTGTCCCTGAGAACTACTCATCATGGGTGGAAATGGACGCCAGAGACAAGCGCGACACAAAACCTGTCCGTCACTAACGCGCGTCGCTCTTGTGTTGAGAAAAACGATACATGGCGTGTATATGTGTGTGTGTGTGTGTGTGTGTGTGTGTGTGTGACATTTTCGATCAGCCCTACATGCCCCAGGATTGGGGTGCAATTAATTACGCCGGCCTTTGTTCGTGGCGTTGTGGGTCGAGTTGTCCTGACCCCCAGTACGACGACGTCGTGTCAGGAGTGACCTGACGACAACAACAACACCCGATATGAGCCAGTCGGATGAGTAAAGAGAGCGACGTAAAACCCTTGGCGTCATCCATCGCGAGCACAGCGCGACGGCATGATTCGATTCCATATTTAATGATGACCGTTGTTCGAACGAAGCGTGAGACGTAACTCGGCGTGCGTGTCAGCGCGCCACGCCGCCGACCAGCGTCTTCCTTCGTCACACGACCATGCCATGACTTTGGCTGGCGCCAATCGACACAACTCGACATGCAATGAATGACCTTTGTCGAGATCGCGGCCAGCGACAACGTCTCACTTAACAACTCGACATCTACGACGTTTCGCCTTCTTCGCCCTCGACTGTGCGACTGTTGACGACGAACGAATCGCACCACCGAAAAGGGCCTACGGAGGCCAAAACAACTCGTCAGCGACTAGGCGTGTCCCGCAGGCCATCAAATCGCGACGCGAGCTCAACAGCTGACTGAACAACAGAAGAATGTGTGCGAGAACGCAACCGCCATCGCGATCGACGGCGTGGGTGTAGCGATGACATCAGGCGCACTCAAGGTCGCGATCAAGCGAGCGGCCAGGCGCAGCAGCGGTAGAAGCGCGCTAGAGAAAACGAATGAGTTATTATCGTTTTGTGCGCCTTCGTCCGCCGCTCGAGAACGTCGTTCGCCGAAGTCTGATCAGAGTGCGTCTCATACGCTCTCATAAGCGACACGTCAACGTCACTAGTTGGAGTGTCGCGCTTGTCCGGCCGGCCGTTACGACCGCTGCGGTGACGGAAGTTCGTCGGCGTCGTGCGACGTTACCGCTCACTAGATGATGGACTAGGTGATCCCGATCTGACTCATGAGTACGTTTCAATGAACATCGGAACGTTGGCCGCTCATAAAAAGCGCCTGTGACGCTGCTTACGACGACGGTCGTAACAAGAAGATCGCCAAAAGAAAGGTGACGTAACGCTGAGGTCCTTCGTGGCGTTCGTGGTCCTCTCTGGCAACGGCAGAATCGGGCCAGCGATTCCCGCGTCGCTCGCGTGTGCTCCACTAAACGAGCGTCATTGCACTTTCGTGTTAGGCGACGCCGCACCCGTTGCACATCTGCCTATTGGACCCGGTCCGGCCCATTGGCCTCCACCGCCGCCCCCGCCGCCGCCGCCGCCGCCGCCGCAGGGGTTCGACTTCGGCGCCCCACCAGTGCGAAATGAGCGAAACAGGCGTAGCACGACAGCTCGTATACATGCGAGTACATGCGAGTATCGCTACGCGACTACTGATCGCCGCCGCCGCCCCCGCCGCCGCCACTGATATCGGTCGCTGTCGTGTGCACGACGAAGAGGCGGCTAAGGCCGTCACGAGCCGCACGTCCGATCAATGTCGACAATGTCATTGCCTCTGCGCCCTCCGCGTTCCTGTGGATCGCAGTTAATAGCCTAACGGGATTGCAGTTAATAGCTCGGCACCACCGTCCGACGCTGTTTTGTATTCTGCTATTACGGCATCGCTGCTGGCGGCGGCGGCGGCGGCGGTGGCAA
>MNPL01024473.1:765-11803 GCA_002081605.1 Tropilaelaps mercedesae
TCTGTTGCTGTCGTCTGTTATTGTTGTGTGTTGTTGCGGTTGCCTGTTGCTGTCGTATGTTGTTGCGGTTGCCTGTTGCTGTCGTCTGTTGTTGCGGTTGCCTGTTGCTGTCGTCTGTTGTTGCGGTTGCCTGTTGCTGTCGTCTGTTGTTGTCGTCGTGAATATCTGACGGCGCCGGTTGTTATCGTTGTTGTCGTCATCTGGTGTGTTATTGGGGGAGTAAGCGGGTCTGAGCTTACCGAAGAGCGTCTGCGCCATCTGCTCATCCAGCTGTGAGTTTGTTTACGTATCGGACGCGCGATGCACGCAGTTGCACGCTCGTGCAAGTCTGTCCTATGTAGGGAATGCGTCGTGTTGGAGTGTTCGATCCGTTAGGGTCATTTTGACGGCTATCTGGTTGCTGCTGATCTCGTTGTTCAGAACAGTCGGGACACGACGGGCGGCTCGTGCGTGTCACGTCCCCTCTACCCGGCCGTAATCGCGTCGGGGCTGTGGTTAGACGATTCATGCACCGAAACCAGTTTGGCTTGTCGGAGAATGAACGGATTCGACATGGAACTCGTTCTTGTTCGTGGAAACGACCTAAGCGCATGCAAGATATCCGTTAGCGGTTTGGCATGCCAAAATGGCGAAGCAGTCTTCTCCTCCTTCAGCGGGTCTTCCTCGTTTCGCCTCGGGGGGCCGACAGTGTCAAGTTAATATTTTCTTGGCCGTGTACTCCACGTGGAGCTTTCATTGATCAGAGATTCTTGTCGACGTCAACGTCATCGCGCCGTTTACGACCCCTTCTCATGTTCCCCGAAAGAGGCATTCGTCGACGTCTACACTCGCCTCCCCATCCCAGACCGATTCACTCGACTCGGAAATTCTTCACTCCACCTCTGACAAACTGGCCCCCCCGCCTTCCGTCGCCCACGAAGAACGAGTTTATTACTCTGGTGTCTATTGGGAGGTGCTCTGCATTGGTCTCGTTTCGCCTACGAGTGAATGGGGTAGTTACCTAACTACTGATAGTAGCTCGGTTATTGAGAAGAGGAATAGGAAGAGGAGGAGGAAGAGGAGGAGGAAGAGAAGGAGGAGGAGGAGGGGGCTAAAAGATAGGTCGCGACCTATGAGGTTCGGCTACATTGGACATCTCTCCTCGGCTCTGCCGATAGGGTAAGGGGGACAGATGGCCACCCTCGGAGCCTTCGAGATTCTTATAGGATGAGATGGCAGTGTCCTGAGATCCTGTTAAAGAAGTCCTGCTTGGCCTGATCCAGCTATGCCGTGGTCGCGCTTTTTCCCCCTTCAGACGTCGGGGGCGCCTTGCTTTCTCCCTATCCTCTATCGATCTTTGCGTCAAAGGAATATCTTGGGTCTCTTTTTCTCTTTAAGTTCCCTATTTTACTTCGATCGCTAAGTCGAATATCGTTTCGCGAAACAATGAGCTAGATCCGACCTTGATCATGGCTTTGCTCCCGATCCGACGAAGGACACATTCTGATTTTTTCATCGCCGTCGCGTCGAGTAGATGCGTGTGCGTGAACAACTGCTGTCGCACAGAGATCGCTATTTCGTTGGGCCGAGGCCACACAGCTCAAAGTGGCGATTCGTTTGGATCCGTCCGTTGGGCCGGTTCGGTCATCTAAGCTTGAGCACACAAAACGCCACAGCGATCCGAGCTACACGTTCGCAGTGAGCGCCCGTCCGTCCGTCCCTCGGCCGACGAGTGGGCCTGGCAGGGCCTACCCGTCGTCACTCTGTCTTAACCTTGAAAGCAAGGTATACACATCGAGGGGTTGCGGGAGAGAGGAAGAAATGGTGACTGACCCAGAGTGGGTAACCGGTTTGGGGTGCAAGTGAAGAGCCGAGGAGTTCGTCCAAGCGTAGGACAACTAAGCGATTTGCGCGGAGTAACGAAGAAAATGGGGGAACAGAAGAAGGATACACACCGAACGCGAACATCGTGGGGGCCTCGCGACGGGACGGGGGGGGAAGGAGGAGGCCAAAGAACATAGAACGACGGGTGCCCATCCTAGGAACGTAAGCGTGGCCCCCATCTGCACTGGGGCTATGTAGAACAAAACGCGAACAAACAACTCTGGTCTGGCTATCTCTCGTCTGGTGGGTCGCTGCTCGTTCGTTTTCCATGTTTGCCCCCATCGCGCCCCGTCCGATGTGATGCGATCTGCCCGGCCCCCGGCGCCATCTCGTCCTCCATCGTTCCGTTTTTCGTCGTCGCCGTTGTCGTCGCGCGTGTGTGTGTCTGTATGGATGTTTGCGTTTGGCGCGAGTCGTCGACGACAAACGGCGATCTCACCCGCCGGCAGACCAAAGAGGAGTTGTCCTCCTTCGTTTTGTGCACACCGACAAGGCGTTCAGGATATGAAGGGAGGTTGACCTCCTGGGTGATGTGGCGGACAAGGCGCCTACTTGTCGTCGGTTAATCAGGCCCCAGATGACACCCGGGGGCGGCGCCGCTGGTGAGGGCGGCCTTCGCGGTAGTAGACGGGAACAGCTCTTGAAGAAGATACCGCCGCCCATTTTAGCGGCCGCCAGGGGCCAGGATTAGTGAGAGTACCCTGCCGGTCAGGACCTGCCGCCCCTGCCGCCCCTGCCGCCCAATGAATATCTCGCAGGCGCGTTTTTCCCCCTCCCTCTCTTCAGACAAAAACCTGCCAGCCGCAAATGTGTGCGTGAAGTACGTGCTTGAATAAATATGCGTGTCGTGGCGAAGGGGGGAAGGAAGACGCCAACAAAGCAACAACCTTTGCCGGGAAAAGGGGGCGGCGGGGGTAGTAGTAAACATTTCCGGGAAGGTGTCCGTCTTTTACGTGACGACGGTGTAACGGAAGGGCGTACCTGGTCGTCGACTGTGTCTTGTTCTTCGTAGGAACTAAAGCGGCTGCTAATATTAGACATCGACGTACGATTTCACAGCGTCCATTTTTGGCCACGCTCTCATCAGCGGACGCGGCCACCTTGACCGAAGGTGGGTAAAGAAGGAAAAACCGAGCGAAAAAGCAGCAGAAGACGCTGCGCGTGATGCACGCGACAGAGAAGTCGGTGTGGAGGTGGCGGTGGGGGTTTTGAAAATCGCTCCACGGCGTCTGGATGGGTATCTAGCAGTGGCGTATAGGGACTTGAACATCGATTGCGTCCTAGACGGACGATGCAGGCCGGGTTGAAGTGGCGAGCTTGAGGAAGGATGGTGGACGGTGGGGGCCAATGCGGTGTGGCCCCGTTCGACGGCTACGGCGGCCAGGTGGTCGAGTAGATCAGGCTGATTATCAGTATAATCAGCTCAATCGAAGGCTGTATAAGCTGTGCGAGCTCATACTTTGCCTGTGTGTGTGTGTGTGTGTGTGTGTGTGTGTGTGTGTGTGTGTGTGTGTTAAGCGATCGCGTCTTGTCTACGACGTCACGTTAGTTTAGTGTGTGGGCGGTGTAAGGCTTACATGATTGTTCGTGTGTATTGAGATGTATCTGTGTCTGTTGTTCTGTGCGTGTGTGTATGTGTGTGTGTCTCTCTGTGTGTGTGTGTGTGTGTGTGTGTGTGAACGGGTCGAGAGGAGCCCCGTAGAGGGGGTTTCGTCCGTCCACTCAATTGAGCAATGAGTTTTTGATGTTTTGATGTGGTGCAAATGCTGCCAGGGCTGCGCGGGGGCCCGGCCGCATGCGTATGGCTGCTTGGCATTGGCCAAGGGGCCGTCCTTTCACACGTGTACGCTCTGAAGGAAGGTTCAAACAACGTCTGGACGTCATTGTCAAGGATCCATGTGCCTGGTTCGCCTGATCGGGCGAACGCTGCTTCAGCTGAAGTAACCTCGGTGGCGCTGTTTCTTCGTGTGCCACTTGCACGTGAGTATTCGAACGTACGTTTTGCGGAAGTTGGCGTTGCAGAGAGCGTAGCACAGGGGGTTGACTGTGCTGTTGATGTAGCAGAGGCAGTAGGCGAAGTTCCAGAGGCCCTGCGGGATGCAGTCGTTGTCGTCCTCGCATGGGCTGAGCGTCTTGATGAGCACGAGGACGTTGTACGGCGTCCACGTGACGATGAACGCGAACAGAATCGCCGATAGCGTTTTGGCCGCCTTGCGCTCTTGCTTGCGCTCTTGGTGTTTCCGCTTCTTCTTCGGCAGCCGCTTGGCCCCCTGCTGAGGGACGAGCTTCGTGTTGAGCAGCAGCGGTTCACGGGAAGGCGCTGAGCCCGGGCCGGAGCCCTGGGCGGCGTTGCCGGCGGCGGATGCCGACTTGCTACGGGGAATGGGCTTGGCGGATTGACACGGCGGAGGTGCGTCCTCTTCGAGAATCATTCGAATCGACGCCTGCGACATTTCGCCGTCCAGTTCGACGCTCGTCTGAGTGGGTAGTCGGATGAGGATGGTGTAGACGGAGTCGCTGGAGAACGACCGCGTCGACGCCTGATGCGCCGGCCGGTCGGCTAGTGGAATGTTCTGCAGTGGTTTGTATTGCATGCTATCGGCTCTAATCGGCGTCTCGGCCGAGGTTGGCGTCTGTGCGTTGGGCGAGCCATGACTCGAGCCCGAGTCGTCATCATGAAGCCGGTCGCTGCGACACCACGCGAATAGCACGTCCCTGAGGAACTTGCGCTGGCTGCGCGAAGCCGCCTTGAGGTGCGCGGGCGCAATGGATTCTGCAGGGGGAGGCGGCGGCGGCGGCGGTGGCGGCGGCGGCGGCGGTGGTGGTGGCGGATAGTGTGAGGACTCGAGGCAAAGCACTCCGCCGCCCCGGGCCTCTAACGTCGGTGGGTCGCCGGGGTTGCCGGCGCCCTCCGCCAGGTTCTCGTTGCTGGCATTGTTGGCTGCGGACTTTCGACTACCGCTCGACGAGGGGAGCTTTTTTCCCGCTTGGAGGTGCGTCAGGTCCCGCTGGCGTTTCTCCGTCTCCTGCCAGATGCGCCAGTAGAGTATGCTCATTATACAGACGGGCACGTAAAAGGCGGCTATGGCCGTGCCGAACGTGACGTAAATGTTCGTCTCGAGGAATTGGATATAGCACTGGCCCTCGGGCACGGAACGTTTGCCCTCGATATACGGCCAGGCGTAGATCCACGGTGGCCACAGCAGCAACGAGATGACCCAGGCCGACGCGATCATAATCGCGGCTCGACGCGTCGTCCGTCGGGCGCGGTACGTCAACGGCCGAGTGACCGAAAAGTAGCGGTCAAATGAGATGATGAGAAGATTCAGCACCGATGCGTTGCTCGTCAGATAGTCCCACGCCAGCCACGTGTCGCAAATAAACGGCCCGAGGTACCAGTAGTTGTATAGCATGTAATAGGTTGACAGCGGCATCGATATGATGCCGATCGAGAAGTCGGCAATGGCCAGACTCAGCAGGAAGTAGTTCGAGATCGTCTGCAGTTGTTTGTCCATCTTGAAGCTGATCATCACCATGAGATTGCCGACGATTGTGATGATGGAGAAGAACGCGCCGATAAAGACGATGAGAATGAATTCAACGTGCGTGTGGATGGCCTCGTTGCCGCCCGACGTGGCGTTGCTGATTCCGGTGGCGTTGCTCAGCAGGGTCTCGTTGACGCCGAGCAGGGCAGTGACATTCTCGAAGGTCAGACCAAGGTCGCCGTGGAGGCCGGGGTTCGTCTGGTGCACCGTCTCTTCGTACGCCTTCGCCCAGATCTTCGGGCCATTGAAGTAGCGTGGGGTCGTCGCTTCAGGGTAGGGCGGGGCTATTGAGCTGGTCAGGCCGGTTGGGGGCGAATTCATTGTGGTGTCCTGGCGCGCGGAACGAAACCGGCCTTGCGGAGAGGCGCTTCCGTTGGATGCTGGTAGTCTGCTTCAGCTGCAGTAGCCGGGCTGGCCCTAAATGCGCACAACCTCACCTATCCTGACGCACGTCAGTTTCGGCCGCAGATATCATCCGTGAGACTGCGGCCCGGCGCGCAGTCTGACTGGACCCATCCTCCAGTACGGCCGACCCTTCAATGGCCTACGACCAGCGACGTCATCTGAAAAAGGAGTGGGAGAGGTCAGAGGGTAAACATGTTAACGGAGGGCCTATGTAACGCCTCATTTAGCCGTGTTCTGTAGATTTGCTACGGGTGGTGTTTGTGTGTGAGATTTATTTCATGGTCGGTGTTCGGTCGCCGGTGCCGATAAAACAGTCGACTTGTTCGACTACTGTGGCCCGCTTCGTCCTGGTGGTTTCAGACCCTCCGGCCCCCATCCCCGCCGGTGCCTCCTTATCGACTATTTTGGGCCACCATATCGCGTGCAGCATGAAGCAACCACCATGGTACTGAAAAAAGGATACCAATTCAGAATCCGACATCGCAACGCTCCGTGACGTTTACCGCTGTCGCCGCCATTTGTGGCCCCCAAAGCGGTTGTTCGACTCAGCCCAAGCAGAAAGTTCACTGAGGTGACAAGGTAAAGCGCCACGAAGTAGCCCGGCAGATTTCGGATCCGGCAGCTGGAAGCAGGACGAACGAGAGAGAAAGAGAGAGAGAGAGAGAGCAAGGAGACGAGTGAGGGAAGTATGACAATAAATGATGATTAAGCGCTGTCGTCCCGGTTGCTGGCACTGTCTTGCCCCCGGTTTCTGCTGTCGGAGCATTGCTTCCATTTTTTCCTCGTCCATCGTCCAATCCCCCCTCGATGCCCCCGGTTCGCTGGTGGTGGTGGGGGGGCTGAGCGCATGGCTCAAACGACCATTTCGTGTACGGCCGTTCGGCAAACAGAACGATTATTTGGCCGCAGCTAAGACGGTAACGACGTCTGTTCAAGCTGACGCTCGACATCGCCAAAGCAGTTGACAATGGCAAGCAACTGCTCCATCTAGAAACCTCGCCGCTGATGTATAGGTCCTGCAGGACACAGGAGTCGGCGTTGAGGAACACGTGTACCTCGCGCGGTGTTCGCGATAGGAGCGACGCTCAAGCGCCGACTATAGCGATGATCGAAAATGGATGATTTCGCTTTCGAGTGCGTTCGTAAGTGTTTAGTTTTTACGCGTCACGCTTTAGTGGATGCCGCTTAGGCCTCCCCGCAGAGCTGATCTGGCTTCTTCTGAAAACCATGCTCGGTCAATGAGGCGAACATAAGCTAGTTCGCCCGGGTCGCCGTTCAAGATCCAGGACGTCTTCCCCATGTTGCGTCGACAGCCCCACCTCAGATTGCTACTTCGCTCAGAGGTATTGGCCGCCGAAATGGATTATCTGCAAGACGCATCCCAATTCCGGGCAATTCCGCATGCAGCCAACCGGTAGAAGTGAGTCCTTTGTGCACGAATCCTGTCTTCACGTTCGTGCATGGCTAAAAGCTATCACAGCGTCTTCGTGCGGGACGATGCGTCCTGCAGTGACGTGTTCAATAGAACGGTGCCATCCTATCCGGGACATCCGTCCGCCCCATGTGTCTTCCATAATTGTCGACGGAGGGTATCTGTGTTTATGTAAATTCGTTTCCTTCGCGATAGACAGCGGTCGTCGTCGACATTGCGTTGGTTTACGGTACGAACACAGCATCGGTATGCTCGAGGCGTGTTATTGAAATTCGCTTTGTTCGAAAGCAAGGCCACGAGCAAGGCCACGAGCTCGGGGGCAATTCGGAAACGTACTTTTTTTTGTTTGTCTCAGCTTGTGCCCAAACCCAAGGACGAGTGGTGTAGCTGGCTGGAAGAACGCAGGTCGACCAACCAAAAGTGTTAGAATAATGGGTGAAATCTTTGAGGGATTTGTTGCGGACGAGCCCGGCCCGTTGTCGGATTAGCTGTTTTTTTTTTTTTTGTTGTTTTCCTTCTTCCTAGCGGTAAGTCGATGGCCGAGACCGCGGCCTGCCGTACAGGGGCGCTTCTTCGCGTCTCTCAACCTCACTCTTCCTCTTTTCCCATTCGTCCTTTATCTCTCTCTTGCTCACGCTCACACTCTTTGTGCGTTCAGTGGTTCTTGACCGGAGTGGGGTGCCGAAGGGGCGACAAAGGAATAAGTGAGGTTGGGTAGATTGCCTTGGCTGTTCTGTGGCCGGCCGGACAGGACCAGCAGGCCATGCACAGAAGCTACAACACGTCTTTTTTGTGCTTTTTACGAACCAGAGGCCACGGCAGGGCAGAAATGTGCCGTACCACCGAATCGAACGCACCGGGAAAAGGAGCGTTCGAACGCTACTTGATTACCACGTCCACTCCGCGTCATGCGAGCGACGGTGGAGCGGGCGTGTGGCTGTGGTTCCCCAGGTAGGTGGTCGAACCAGAAGGCGGAACCCTTCGCGTAATCGTCCGCAGGTAAGCGTATATCGACTGCATAAACGCAACATTTCGGCTAGCAGTCCAAGGATATCTCATACAGAACCGGTGTACCCTACGTAATCGCTAGTGACGTCTTCCACGGCGAGGAAGGACCTGCCGACAGCCTTCGGTCCCCGCTAATGCACTCGCAAGTTCACTGCCACCGCGGCTAAATGCCGCGCTCGCGAAAGTGGCCGCAGGTCGACAGATTACGAAAAAAAAAGCGTCGACGAGTTCCTGTTCGATGAGCGTCGCTATTCTAGAAAAAGGCGGACTCGCCCTCCCGGTTTTCCCGTCCAATGTTGAGGACACACCATTAAAGAGACAGACGTAGGCCAAATGAGGGCCGATGCTCAGGCCGAGGGCGTTGAAAAAGGCGGCACTCAACGGAGGCGGCGAACAGAAACAGGGCAGGGTCGTTTAGGTCGATTTCATCCTGATGGAGGTTCTTGTTGCGCGAAAACCGCTTGAAAGGTCTGTCCAGCTCCGTCCAGGTCGGCGATGGCCGAAACAGTTGGAGAAAATTCACAATTCCATTGGGTTAACGCGCGAGCCAATTTAAGATCGCGCGAGTACGCGACGCCGCGGCCTCCTGCAATGGAGAGTCGCTGCACCACTGTCGGATGGGGCGCGACGGGGAGAAAAGCAGTCATGCGCTCTGATTCCATTAGCGGGTCGGTATTTTACCGAAAATTTATTTGGAAAACAATAAAGACTGAGAAACTACCGGAATCGAGTGGCCGCCTCGAGGGCGTCGCCTCCCCGAATTGGTCTGACATCGCAAACGGTAGTGATCAGGCGGACCCCAATCATCGTTGCTCAACCGAGCGGAACGGTGGACCCCTGCTCTTAGAAGGCAATCGAGCAACGATCGGACACGAGAGAATCGCCTGGACGACAGCAGATAACCAATTAAACCCTACTCGCCGTTATGGGAAAGTTATGGGAACACAAAGGCTTGCCACGATGTCGAATCGCACCCCCTGCCGCTCTCCATCCAGGGGCATTTTTTACTATTTTCTAAACATCGCCAGTATCCGAAATGCTGCTTCTGAAAGGCTGGCTTCCGCCCTTCTGGTGGTGGTCGGGCCTTTTTCGTAGCGCCACTGCGCCGATCCGATCTTGAGCCGTCAACCATGACGGGACGTACTCGGACCTCCGAGCCACCATTCTGGGCCCGAGTCGGGCATCGAATATCGATCGCTGATTCATTCCCGCCCATTTCGGACGGCTCGAACCTCTTCTCCGGTCGTACAACGACGAAAGACCTGAGCAGCTCGTCCTGGGCCGCCTGGCCGCCCGGGGAGGCTCCGCTTTCCGCCGTTGTTCGGATACGGCGAATCGGCTGGACGATGCAGACGGCCATCGGTCCTTCGGAGCCATTGGAGATTTCCGATTCCGAGCATCGCAGTGCAGTGTTATTGAAGTCTCACTGGCCAGATACTCCCGAACTTTGTCAGAATGACAAAGAATCTACACCTGGCACACAAGTTCGTGTCTCGTATGCGCCCCGTTGGCTCGGAGTTCACCTCCGGAACGCCAAAACGGTCGATGATGAACGGACCGAATTACATTACCAGCAGCAGCCGCAACAACAGCCGCAGCAGCAGCAGCCGCAGCAGCAGCAGCAGCCGCAACAACAGCCGCAGCAGCAGCAGCAGCAACAGCAGCAGTAATTTGTCGTGAATTTCTCTTTCCCGGGCGTCGCTTTTCAACTACAACGGATTTGCCTTGAAGAGGACAGCGGGGGCACGTCACACTTCCGAAGTGATTGTCGCCTCTCCAAACAACGAAACTTGCTGTGACGGCGAGAGGCTAACTTCCTGGTTTGGTGGTCATGAAAGTCTAATGCCGCGAGCTGGCGTCCCTTTGGTCGCTGTCTGCCAGGGTCAAGGGGTCTTGCGTCCCTCTTTACATGCGGAGGCTTTGTCAGACAGTGCGGACTGTACCGCGCCGGCCGTGTGAGCAGCGTGAAACACGCTCACACACAGCAGCGTGTTCGGATGACCTTGAAATTTCAGTAGACGCCACCCACTGAGAGAAGAAAGCCACCTGCTGCTATTCGGGCCATATTGCGACTAAAAATAACTTCTTTTTTACCGGCCGAGACCCGAGGGTCGATCACCAGCAAACAAGTTTTGCCCGCTGTGCTTGTTTTGGGCCGGCCCCCAATAGTATCGGCGCCCTCCTCGTCGCCCTCCTCGTCGCCGAACAACGTTATCCAGCCCCCCTCCACCTCCTCAGGCTCAGAGGGTTAAGCCAACCTCCTCAGGCGAATATACCCGCCGGTTATCGGCCGATGATCAGGTGCGCGGAAGGTCGCCCTCGATAACATCGGCGCCGACTTCAGCGCAGGCGGATCTGGCAACGACGAGAGGCACCCGCGAGAAAAGTCAGTTCACTCGCGATCAGCGGAACAAGCCGCGAACACGCGCAGAAGCGGAAACAACGAACGACGACGACTACGCGCGTGACAAGAGCGTCGCCATTGTCGATTGGTGGAATACGGAAATCGCTTAAGTAATCGCTCAGACTCAGATCTTCGCTATCGAAGGGGGGATGAGGGGGGACTAACTAGGTCGAGGTGGGCGACTAAAACAGTTGCGCGTGCCCAGGGGCCATATCGCGATCTCACGTGTCACGTGATCTAAGAGGTGCGTGTCCTCTGTCCGGGACTCCTTCTCAGGATCGGCCCACTATTACAGATGAGGACCGACAGGATATAATGACCGCCGACTTGGCCTGGATGTCCTGTCGACAGGCGGCTTCTGGAGTGTGTCCTGAACGAATC
>MNPL01024474.1:961-12478 GCA_002081605.1 Tropilaelaps mercedesae
TATTTCAGATCTTGGAAGTGCTTGAGGAGAGTGAGGTAAGGAAAATGACGAACGAGATAACCCTAAGAACTTTTCAGATTGATAGTTGGTCTTTCGGCTTACTGTTGCATCGCTATGAGGTATTTTAAACGTACAATCTTACTTCTAAATCGATATCATGGTAATTAAGAATACCCCAGGTTGAATATATTATAGAGTCCGAGGGCGCGACGTACAGATAAAGCTGACAATGGCAACTATATGGTATGTATCCCGCTGAACATACGGGTATAGATGTACCGGTAAAATTGTCAATACAGTTAGTTTCCACCTCTAAACAACCCATAGAGGATAAGTAAAGAATCCAACCTATGTGTATTGCATATTAAGTTAGCAGGTTGTTTCTGCAATATACATCTTTTAAATTTTTGTTGCAACTTGTAGGGGAATGTTCCTTTTTACCTGGGGCCACGAACTTTCTTTTTTCTAAAGCTAAAACATTTCAACTTCGACATTGTCGATGCACAGTTTATAATGTACTAAGACTAATACCCGAAAAATTATATTGACAAATTGTCTACCATATTGAATGAGCAGTCGTTGCCAGGTGTGCCCATCGTTGTCGAAGATTCAGACCAGCGGGCTATCGATTCTTCCATAGATCTGTATTCTTCTCCGAGACGTCAACAGGACGCACCAGTGCAAGTCATCAGTTCTACAACGTGCAACCACGACAAGTCATTCCGAAACCTTATATTGCCCGATCCTGCAGAAAAAATGCGCTGTGTCATGTGCCTTTGTAGTAGACTGTGTGACTACGATGTCTCAATCGAGCTGGTCAAGGACATTACCGCTCTCGAACATTCACTCAAATCAATGTCTTACTCTCGTCATCTATTTAAGGTATTTGGCCAGCCTGAGGTGAATGCCCTCCTTAATCTCTTGCAATTCTGTGGCTACGACTGTAAGAGCCCGCAATATGACGTCTCGTCTATTTTACTCATTAGCTCAGCACAGTTGCTTCGACAGCTAGTGATCCTTCGCTCACCATGCGTGACGCCTATTCTCGTAAAAAAAATGCTCGAGACAGCACAGCGTACAGAACCAACTTGTAAAGCTATCATCTTGTCGACCGTATCTGACTCCCTACGACTGATTCACGGTAGTGCCTCCCAACTACAGACAGAAATGCCACAATTATTTGACGAATGCGCTAAAAACCTACGACAAGCGCCGACATCGTCTACCACTAATGCTTTCAGAGTCTTAACGGGCCTCCTTGAGCAATCTAACCTAGATCAAGGTAGTTCGAGGCAGTACATCGCCTTATGCAAAGAAATCTTGGCGCAATCAAGCCTTAATTCGAGGAGTGCCGTGGACTCAGCAAACATCACGAACTTGGCAATAACCGGTTTATTGGTGCTGGCATCAAAGCATAAAGAGTTTTTATTCGAGCCAGCTCATCCAGCATTGATAGGTCTGTTTAAAGATCTCTCCAACTTAAGTCAGCCGGTAGTTTGTGGCCTATGCAATTTACTAGTCGTGGCTGTTAAGAAGTACGGCTCAGCCCGAAAGGTTGTATATGGATGTTTCGATGCTCTTCTCGGAGAATGTTTACGAAGTTCCCCACCACAAGCTACTCTTGTCACCATACTTGACTGCTTGGTAAGGGCTCGTGCTTAATATTTCAAACTTCGGTGTTATGGATTATTTTCAGTGAATCATTTTCGTTTGCTTATTATTAACCTGCACGGCATGCGGTGACTATAACAACAACGACGCAGTGTATTAACACTTCTAGTTTGGGCTTCCATTTTTTCATTTAATATCCGAAACAGAAAGCATGCTACAAAAATGCGATAACTTTACAAATCTATTCTTCCGAGCCGTGTGCGTACAGATTAGTCTTGGTGGATCCTCAGACTTCTTTTCGTGCGCCAACACGTCATCCATACTAGAACCGCTCATTGGACTTCTGGACACTCGACGAGACAATTTAGACAGCCCCAACAGGAGGGCGCTGCTCTGTAAATTATACGAAGTTATCACGGTCATATTTACCACTAACGTGAGTTTAGTGTCATTAATAATAATAGTAAACCTCGTATGCCTCACGCCAACGGCTTAAGATAAGACCTATATGTGAAAGCCGAAGTCCGAATTCTGCCAGCAAAAATAATGCGTATATAAATGTACGTATCTTCTGCTGTGGAATAAATCGATTACAAAAATGCTTAATCCTTGCAGAATCTACAAATGCCAGAGGCATTGCTACTAGGCAAGCTGTATGAGCACACAGGAGAGCAATACGAATATGCCGATCTCCGCCACGGAGTTGTTCGGCTGTTCAGTTCGCTTCTGCAAGCGAAACGTGCCACATGGCCAAAGACCGTACCATTGAAGAGTTGTTTAAATGCCATCTATTCTACTATTAAAACCTACGATGATAGACAGACGAGCCTAGAGGAAGTGCTGATAATAGCATGCCTGTTTAGTGATCTAGTTAGCAGGGCCGTCAATCTTGTGGTTCACAATTCCTCCCGATATTTGGATAAACATGACAACAGCCAAGACTTTTCAAACCCGGTAATGTGTGCACTTCATTTTATCACGGAGTGCTTACCGATAATCATGGAACAAGCAATATTATTCACGGCTGACTCCGAACTCACCGAACAATTGGAAATGTTAATACTAGATCTCCTTACGCAATCTCTAAGGATCAATCTCTCCCTGTCTCTACCCTCGACAGCTCACGACGCGGTAGTACAGTGCTTACGTCGAGTAAAACACTGCATACATATTCGTAATAAGGCCCTTCTGTTCTACTTTATATTATCTGTCGACAACGATATTTCAACAGATACACGTATGGCGGTCGCATCTGGCCTTGACGAAATCCTTGAGAAGCTACCTTCTTCCCCTAACGCCGAATATTGCAAACTTATGCTGTACAGTTTGATGGATGCTGACGACATAACAGTTGGCGAGGTAAACGATGTCGTTGGCCGGATATCAGATGCATTCGGAGAGTGGAAAGCAAATTTTCAACGTAACGCGTTTCGACTTCTGGTGAAACTGGTGACAATGCACCAAGAGAACGACACTGCTGCGAAGACAGCAACAAAAAACTTCGCCAAATTGGTAACGGCGATGCTACCCGAAACCGTGGATCTACTTGCTCCCGACTTCGAAGAAAGAACAGAGCTTCTCACACTCGTTGTGTCCCAAAAACGTTTGAACAAATTTGCCGTTCGTTCGATTGTTACTGCATTCACAAAGGGGAAACTATCTTATGCTGTCAGCACGTTTCAAAACTCCCCTACCAGCATTACCCATTTTGTGCAAAGCTTAATGTCGCGAGAAGCCATAGAGGCCTTACTCGATAACGGTGAAGCGCAACTCTTACTGGTATGTAAGCTAATCCAGAAACTCGTCGAGAATAACTCAAGTTTTCAGAGGTTTTTTGATCCTTTAGCCGAATGTGCGTTGCTACTTATGAATATGCCCCCGGCAGTCAGGGACGGGTTGGACATCGATCGAATTCGAGCCTTACTACAATTAATTGGCGCGACCCTCACTCGGGATTCCAACACAGCCGAGGACACCGAAATGGAGGTCGAGGTAGACCAGCCTATGGATCGTGTGTTATTCACTGCAATCGACATGCCCGTAGAAATCAACGCTCTCTATACACGACTCATGGACGCCGCAAGCACATTCTACGTATCAGCAGAGCCTTTACCCGAGATCCTGACCGTAATCCACCTTGCTTTTAAAGAGGCAGATACCCAGGCACGAAGTTGGTTAAACACAATCCTCTTAAAGAAAAAGCAGTTTCTTCGACGAGCCCTTGAGATTCACTTCCCGCTAGCTTTGCAACTATTGCTAATGCTCAGACCGTGCTCTGATGTCAGTCCTATAAAGCTATCCGGAGCTCAACTACAAAGCATGGCCCGGAGCCCCAAATTTCCAATACATCAACGTATTCTAGCGATCAAGGTACGGAGGTCCTTTCGGTTTTTAGTCTCTGTAAAACCTACAAATATGGCACTAAAGCCCTGCTGCAGTTAATTGTGATTGTCTTAGTCATTTTTCAAAATATGCAAAAGAAATATGTTGAGCGTGAAATTTTGGCGCAACATCAACCCTGAATGAGTCTATATAATGATATTCTCCTTTTAAAATGGTGTGATGGAAAACTGGGTGTCTTATTACGCAGGCAAGCTGAATTGAAATTATAGCTGCGTCGAACATCTTTAAAAGTGAATAGTTGCATAATCCGCCAATTCAAATCACTGAAAATGAAGAAGGGAAAATACTCCTCAAAGATGTGCTTTACCAGATGTATGCAGTACTAAAACGAAAAATAACGTGAGAAAATCATGTTCATCATCAAAATGGTAATGCAACAGGGTGTCCAGATTGCTAATCTATGTAATCAATATTTAATTGGTTACAGGTTTTGGTTGCGGCTCATCAAAACAAAACGGATGCAGGTCCGTTTCAGTTGGACACTGCAGTTCCTGTTGAAAGGCTAAAGCGAATTGCCCATACGTTTCTTCTTTCGCCACCACTCGAGCAAACCGGTCTTAAACTTTGGAAGGCTGTCGGAGGAGAAATAATTAGCGTATTGACGATTCGACTGAAGGTCGAGCTGGGATGTGATATCGATCAGGCAAAGGATGATGTCGCTCAATTCCGAGACATTCCGTGCTACCCGCTACAGCTTCATATCACTCGTGAACTTGAACGCCACCTGCCTCCACCAGAATATATACCCCGCCCATTATTTGCTCTTTTAAAAGCCTGCCATGAACGGCGCTCTTGAAAAAGTTTAAATAAGGTCATTTTAATTGTAGAATATGCTTTGTCAATTCACACTTCTGTTCAATATAACAGGCAAATATCCTATTGTATGCGTTACTATCTCGGTGTATGGAGGTGAATGATATTCCCAAATAGCAATATTAAAGAAGTTGTTCATTTTCTGGAAACGGGCTGATAGTCTTTAAGGATAAGAATGAGACTGCGATTAACAATGCAGCTTACGAAATAATAAAAAAATATTCTGTTAACGATTCAATCAAATGTACGGAACGATAGTCGCCATTGAAGTCGACGACTGTTCAAAAGGTCACCTATGTATAACAGAAATATCCGAAGTCCTATGCGTGAGGCCCTGTGAAGTCTTGTAATGAATGGTAAGCCGTTTTCCGATTACAGCCTCTAAAAATGTAAATGTTTAAAAAAATGTTTAACGCATAAAGTCTATTCAAACTTTTCATAGACGTCAGTCTTAGATTTCAAACTGACACAGTCTGTACTTACTCCGATCTTATTTCATTCCAGGTGTCAAATGTTCGTAATATAGATGTCGAACTCAAAATTCAGCATTTATGATCCTTCTATTAATACGTCCAACCAGTCTGGGAGTATTGGGCCATTTTGGCTGTTACTCTAAAATATTTTTGTCGGCTACTGCTAAATACGTGAGTAACTCTTACAAAAGAGGTCTACTACGGTACCGCCAAATTTCCCCTACGGCATATCTTTTTCATAGATTATTTTTATTAAATTAAACCTATTCATTTTTTCACCGTATAACCCATCAACACATTAGTTATATAATAGGACCGTGTTCAGTGAATACGTGAATTCTGAGAACAAGCTGTGTACCTTAAATAGATTAAGAAGTTTACATTTGACGATTCTTTCTTACAATCGGAAGTCAAATCGAAGCATGAAAAATAAGTTACACATGCTCATATCATGTGTACTAAAAGTTAGTAGTGAGGTCGACATGTTTCTACAGCATTCTTCCTTAATTCTTATTTTTACGGCTCTACGGTTCTTACTTCATTATGGACAAAATTTCCACCCTACGGACACTTTTTGGAAGACGTACGGTAGGACATTTGGCTCAATAAAAATTACATCAATGGGTATGTATCGTTTGGTTCTAATACACGTACACGTAGATGGGTGAGCGAGTTTTTGAATGACTTGCGACATACAAGTACTGCGTCTGACCCTTATAACGTCCTTACTATTGCAGACGAGAAGGAAAACTTAAACCATTTTCATTAATAGCGAAAATCTCGCGATGGCTACCGTATCTACATTATCCGAGAGTCCAGACGATGAATCCATACAAGGTGCTGCGCTTCTTTCCAACGCCATCCTCAACTCATTACCAAATTCCGAATTGTCGGCCGATACATTTACAACAGGTGCAGCAATATTTTTTATAAAAAGAGGTCCTACGGAACGATGCCTCAGTTTTCTGCTTCTTGCATTTATCGGTCGAGTCTTAAAAAATATAAAAGCGTAAGATTCGTTAACAGTATTGCCGCTCATTATGTCTCTTCAACTTTTTTGATATATACATACCAAAAAAGTATATGTATGTTTTATATGTGTATATACATAATATTTGTTTTTATTGCTATGCTTTATTGGCCGCAGTCAATTATCCGACAACTAACAATATCCCCAATTGCTAATAACAGACGATGAAAGTCAACGCGAAATGTCACAGACGAGGGAAAACCTGCGAAAAGGTTTTTTTCAGCCTACGTTAGCGCTATGCGGATTGCGCTATTTGGCAACACAACTTCATCTCGGAAGTAGCAATCCGCATTCTCTCGAACCCCGTTTACGTCGGGCAATCGATATTCATTTAACCTGCGTGATTCAATACGCCCTTGTACGTAATGCAGAAACTTCAGCCAAAAAATCACTAATTACTCTCACCACTTAAACCATCTCATAACACGACTCAAAAATACTTTTCCAAATTGTATTTGTGATGTGTTATATTAAATCCGTATTGTATTACAAATTTACAGCTAATGAGGCACTATGTTTACTTTTTAACTTATTCGTGTAGGTTTATGTAAGAACAATTTTTACAGTTAATGGTGAATATAATGGCTCAAATTATAACAAACACAAGGTTTCTGTTTAATAATAAGGTTACGTTCCATACATTTTTAACCTGATATGGAATATTCCTGGCTCATATCTAGCGGTGATTCATATTTATACGCTGAGCAAGCACTTCAACTTTGTCAGATATTTCTTCGTTTCAATTGTTCTGTATGGCCCTTTAAATCGCCTTCATCGTTTTTAGATTCATGACGGCGCAACTGCGTATTCTGGTGATAAGGATGTGCTGAGCTGTCTTAATTTGATTGCATCTTTTTGTAAGGAGTTCATCGAGATTGAGTACATGACGTGTCGAGCTCTCTTCGTTGCATGTCAGGTTAGTGAGGTGATCTGAGAGAGTTTAACGCCGTCTTTCTAAAATCTATTTTTATTCCGGTTTCATAAGGGTAAGGTGCATTTATTGGTGAGACTAACGTATGTGCTGGTACCATGTACCTTCAGACTGCCCTTGTGGTGCCCGATTCGACATCGCTTTCTCAGCGTGATCATATTTACCAAGGCATTACGTACATTTGCCGACGCAGTCCGAACGTTGCACTACCACTTGTCGAGCGTATAACTAAAATCTACGTTCGCCTCCTCCAGTAAGTGAAGAGTGCTCATTCGACGATCCGCTTTCACTTGTTTACTTAGTGTGCTATTAGGTCTCAAACTACACAAACCGAAACGTTTAGTTTCCATTATGTTTTCTCCCTCAGGCGGCTAGCGATGAAAGGGCAGGACTCCGACTACCATCGAGTTCTCTTTCTGTCCCACCTGATCGAATCACTCGTGGATGCGGCACCTAAGGAAGGTTGTGCGAAAGTGTATAAACGTCTGACGGAGCAACTTTCGGGATCGCTTACCCAGTTGTCATCGCACCCATTTGAGCTCGTTATTTATAATGCATGTCATTCCGTCATCGAAGTCCTTGAGTACAAGGCCTCAACCAGTAATAGCTTCGCCAGTGGTCAGCCAGCGGCCATGGAGGGTTCGACTAGTCCTACAAGTGAACTGCACAATCTTTCATTAAGCTCTGGATCTTTTCCGATCCCCGAAGACGCTCAAACCAGAAGCAGCTTTAATGTCGGCTAAGAAAAACAAAGCTTTTATGACAATAGGCTATTTCGGCCAAATGAACAGCAACTAGCAACAGCAATGATTTTGGATCATAGCAAAATTTTACTTTGGATGTATTTACCTATTATTTAAGCAATCACCTTCGTCCACATATTAGTAGGGAAAATATATCGTTATGTTCAGCGTCGGTATCAAAATTTACACGAACGTTTTAACTATGGCATACACTTCTAAATGGTTTACAGAATAACAAGATTAACGTGAATGTTTTTTTATGATTTTTTAAAAGTGACAGGGTTACTAGGTTAAGTACTTTAGTATTTCCCTATTACTTTTAAATTTACTAACTATTTAGTTATTTAAGACTAAATTGGAACTTAATGTAAATTATATACATATAACACATAATATATAGTCACACTTTCAAAACGTTTCATTAGACAACAATGACTATCGTACCAACTGTCTTCTGGTATTTAGTTTACCCGCAGTCACAAGTGCCATTTAGTTTAAATGAACAATTTTATTATCACCACTTTATTTCAGTTTACATTTGTTGTCAATGAAGTGTCATTGCTGACGTCCACGGCTGTTATATGTATCGATCTTTTGACATGGTTTTCGCATCGCTCAATATCTCTACCTATGTATTTATAAGCCTTGTATGATACTCTTTCCTTATCGATGACTTCCAAACGTATTAAAACCACCGTATTGCGTGTGCTTCACGCGTGGGCGATTGGGCCTTTGCAGTGCCTCTATAACGCCTAGCTGGCAACTATCGTCTTTTAATATACAAAGATAGTGTACATGAGAGAAAAGAATCAATTTATCTGCGAGCTTATTGTTTACTAAGAAGCTCAATGATCTATGTGTTCATGCAACATTAGACAGCTAAAAAATTACCGCCTATGAGTGGCATGTAAGCTGATAGAATCTATATGCACCTCTCTCTCCTCTTGTTCACTCTTTGTGTCGCGAAATGTGCTAGCCTACTGCTTAAATCGGACAAGAGGAACGTTTCTAGTATGCACACACCGATCGCATACCCATTCAGCTGCAGCTTCTTGAGCCAGCATATGAAACGCAGCTTCTGTGAGTCCTGTACAGATTCGGTGAAACCAAAGTGAGCAACCAGATTCACATAGGACAGCCTGGTCGTTGTCGTGTACCTAGAAGAAATGATCCCAATAAGGGAAGTTCACTATTACAACAGGGAATTGTAAACTATGCTTGGAGTCATGTACATATTTTTCGTATTTTTATGATACACATTTTTATTTTCCATGATAATTTTGACTAATTCGGTTGCGTACCTCTCTGTGGCACATGCCGCAAGGACTGTGATGTAAAGGGCTTCCATTACCTCCACCCACTTGCAAACCTGCAACGATGAAGCACAGACAGTACATACATGTTCCAGCAGGCCTATATACCTTGTTTGAAGTAGAAGAAATTAAACAGTGACAATCACGGCATATTTCTCTAATATTTACCTTTACCCGAAGGAAAGTTTTTGGCCAAATTGCCTTTGAGGTGAGCGGTCGCCATGTGGCTGTCATCGAAGGGATTTGCCGCGATTAGACTTTCCTGGAACGGCGTAGGTGGAAGATAAAGATTGCTTCCGCCGGAGGTAGGGCACATGGGTAAGCCCCCTGGACCCCCAGCCTGCGAGTTGCCACCTCCGCCGCTTGGAGTGTTAGGTCCCCGATGGGGTGAACAGCCATCCATGCGGCCCTGTTTCTTGATGTTGCCTCCAGTGCTTCCATCGACACCTCCGTCGTCGCATTCGCGTCGCATTGCAGTTACAACAACGTGGAAACCTCCGCCAGGAGGGTTCCAGATGGGTTTGCTTAATGAGAACCCTGTGCTGTGTTGTGTATCCAACACATGGTTATTGTTCTTGTTTATAATTATTAGTAAATAGGCTTTCCAATACCTTCAGAGCTTAGATATTCGGTTGATATTAGGTATAATCTCTTACTTGATTGTGACTAGTACATTGATTGATACAGATCAAATCGTTGATGCCCCAAAAATCTAGTCGTATTTCTATCTTATGTTAAGATAGTTTATTTAACCGAGCTCATTGTAGATCAATGTGTGACTCCTGTGTGATTAATACCCATCTCACATAAGAAGAAACAATCACAATATGATCCGATTATGAAACATGCTCTTTTCCGCAAATTTAAACAAGACCCCTTAAGAGCCGTTCTAGTTTACGATACATGTAAATACAATATCGATAGCTTACATTTTTAATTTAGCTAAGAGTCTCATTTAGATGCGCGCACTTACTGATACGCAACTTGTAGATTAATACCATCATTATTATTTTGATTATCGTCATCACGACATGCGGTCCTATATTTGTCTATCATGCATGTTTATGTTCCTCAGTCAGGTCAAAATAATATTCCTATGAAGATGAAGGCCACACGCACGTAAGTTTATTTCTACCAACACTCGCAACCACCGCGATATGTATTTTGCTTTAGAGCATCTTCTCAACGCAGCTTGCTTACAAAGCTGTACCAATTGTACGTTCCAAATTTGGAGACTCCGCAATTAAAATATAAGACAGAAAAGATATCCCACTAGCAGTTTACCGAGCGTCCACAGTTAATCATCCTTAGCATATGCCCAATATCCCTAATCCAAGACTGTTCGGGTTTGCAGTATTGATTCAGCAAAATATCGAAGTCAATAACTACACACCTACGTCGATCGATCACGAATCTGAACTCTCAAACAATGAACGTAGTTCCACACACTCACGGACATCCATCCGACAACCTGCTTTTCTAGCGCCTCATTTATAGCAATTGTCACGTTTCCTCTGCTATTCGTTTGACAAGCCTCAAAAACATTTACACACTAATGCCTACTACGGCTAATCGACAGCTCGGCACATCTTCGTTCATGTTTGTTTTACGCTAAATAAGAATGTTTACGTATGCTTTTTGCTAGCAGGCGACGGCCATAGACACCATAAAGGGAAATGAGGATGAACTCCGGCCGGACCTCTCCCACAGCGCACGTCAATGAATGAACGCATCCACGGCGAGCCTTGTTGTATCATGGCGGGCCCCTTTGCCGCAAATGAGAGCAAAGAATGACTGGTAATCACAGTAGATCGAACAAAACATTTGAACTCCAGCCAAGGATGCTTTTGTCCCCAAGACATTACATGCAAAATTTTGGCCTTACATATTACTATTTTTTCCTACTGGTCCTCAACTAATGCTTAACGCTTATGGTTAAGCATTGCTTAGCAAGACGAATATCAGGGATGTAAATGTATAACAACAGGAATCGTACTCGTGCACCTACAGCCGGCTCAGATCACAAGATGCACTTTAAAAATACCTATATATTTTTTCAAAGCCAACATTTAACGTCCACGGCAGCAGTTTTTGCATTACTTCGTAAGATGGACCCCATATAAATGTAAATCTGCACCGGCGGGGATCGAACCCGTGCACCTACGTGTCTTCTCCAGTTGCAAGGCGCATACGAATGCAC
>MNPL01024474.1:13021-56346 GCA_002081605.1 Tropilaelaps mercedesae
TCCACCGAGGTCGACTTTAAAAATACCTAAATGCACCGAACCTTACCTGATAGTTGCTTAAGTACCAGTAGCGCGCTTTTCATTAGGGTCCCACATTTGCCGTTGATATAGATTATCTAGGTCCTGAAAATCAAGCTTAGGAGCACCAAATATTAACGAACAACCTTATCAGTCTGTGTCTTTTGGTTAAACGGGATAACCTACACAGATGTACTTTCAAAAGATCTGTTATTCGCAATACTTCTGCTTTTATTTCGAAAGATGGGCTTAATAATATAAATTTCACGCTGTTGTCAATGCAACTGTAGCTTTTTATTTTTGCTTTAACGTTTTAAGGCTATTTTCAGCATGCAGTTCTACGAATTTAATTTCAAAGCTTTTGCGTGCATCTAATGCATGATAATTTTAAGCACCTATTTTGGAACGTAGATATGATGCTCAAGTGCTCCGTGGTCTATGGCGGTCCCTAGTGTATGGACGAGAACTTACGATGCTGAGTACTATATTGTATTTCTTCATCACCATAACCATCATAAAATATATAGACGAGGATCATAGAATTCGTTTGATATTTCGAAAAGAACGACTTCCTTCAGATATGGTTTGGGGTTCGTGGTCGTAATTTGAGCTTTTGTTAGGCTCTGAGTAGATAAACATTCATTAAAGTGGCAGTTATCATTGTAGTGCTTAGTTTGTGGTTTATTGCCTGATGCGCCCTTTATAAGCATTCGCGTGTGCAAGGCCTTTAAACTCCGACATCAGTGCTAAAGCATGAACAAAGATGAGGATGATGCCTGTGATCTTGGTCGTAGCCAGTTAAGCGAGTTATTTGTTTTGATTAAAAAGTCTTGGTTTCTGGCGACTCTGTATTGTCGGTGCCACTCTATATTCACTGTGCTACCCGCCGTATAAACATCTTGAAACACTTGTTCTTTAAATCCCAAGTCGGCGTTATGGAGTTCGATGTTCGGTGCCACTACCAGTCTTTCTCCGGAATAGATATGAGAAACATAGTACAGTATAGAATGCAATGCTTATACTAAAGTTTGAACGCGGCAAAAGTTTAAGATAAAGTTCTAAACTAGAGAAGATGGATCTTGCTCCGTAATTGAGTCGAGAGAATGGTAATTTTTCCTGATACCTCTAGTTTCCACATGTATCACAGCTATCTTCAGTGTTCAGTGAATACCCCACGTACTGTATGTCGGTGAATATCTGTGCTGTGTAGGTGAGTGTCGGTTTCGGCAGCAATGCCCTTGTGACGCTTAGACAAGGCAGCATTAAGCAACTGTCCAGTATAATTTGATGTCGATAGATCGGAGAGTATTGTGTAAAATGCCCCTGTCTATTCTGAGCAAGAAGGCCTCCAAAATGGAAGCCGTTCGAGTTTCGACGATGGATGCAGAACTAGAGTTTGAACTTGAGGTGAGATGCTGTTTGACGGCATGCTAGGTCAAGCGAAACTGTTGTCTTCAATAAAACTAGCACAGATGTTTATTCGAAAACAAATTGCTTATTATAAAGGCTTATTTAAAAAGATCTTTGAAACTCAATCTAATTATTGAGATCACATTTCGTAAGCACAATAGCCACGTCTTTTACATAATTATATATTTGTAGCGGACGTCTTCATAATAATAATTTACACACAATAAAAATATGAGTATAATTTACACAATTAGGTGCCTCAGAAATTGTTTAAAAACTATAAAACATGTTTTATGGACATAAATTACAATGCATACTGTAACGTGCGGAAGAGAACCCAGTGACTTCGATGTGCAGTAATAATGCTCTTGCTTGCTCTTTATATTTAACAGTCATTTCTAGTCGGTCCAACTTGACTGTTGGTGGCATCTGATTTTTCTTGCGACGCCTTAGATATGAAGTTAAGAGTCCGTATAATTATTTAGAGCCTGTTTGATGTAACTCTAGACCGAGAATCTACTGGTAGTTCTGGCGCAGGGGCACACATGGGATTGCAGCAGGCTGCGCATTGTTTACATACTACATATAAATCTAGCTCCTCCCTGTCAAAAATTACTATATGGTGCAGTTAGGTAAATACATGCTGAATTACTTGGTACTGTTTTCCTCATTAGACAAAGATCTTGGAATCTTGGTACATGTGAATAGTCTGCACCGCATTAATTTACTAGTTGCTTGTGAATCATTTTCTTATTGTGCGTGACGGATAGACGTGGAGTCGAAACGGGAGTACCTAATGAAATTCCAAAAAATTCGTATGGATATATCGTTGGTATGTCCTTTTCGTCTTAATAATTCTTTAATTTTCAAAACTATTTGCAGCAAAAAGCCACGGGACGAGACTTGTTTGATCTAGTTTGCAGGACTATCGGTCTCAGAGAAACGTGGTACTTTGGACTACAGTTTGTTGATGCTAAAGGTATACGCAATTCTTCATTAATGTTTTTTTCTTGTAGGTCAGCAACCGCTTACTCATTAAAATCAAATTTATAACGTTATTGTACAGTGCTTACTGAAATAAATGATGGAGCGTATATTTTAACGTTCATTCATTTTGAAGACTACTAAGAAAAACGAGTATTTGTGTATAAACGAAATGGAATACTTCAATCGAGGTGTACGTCTCCTTATCTATTTTATGGAAGTGTTGCCTCGAGACCGTGTTTATACTACCCAACTGACCTGAGCAGAATTACTCAAGTCGTACAAGTGAACTAAGCGACTACTAAAAAACGATTTAAGAAAGTCTGTCTCAAGTACGATAGCAAGCTCCATTGTTGTGTCGTTAGGTTTCCCCACGTGGCTCAAACTCGACAAGCGTGTTGACCGTCAAAACTGCAAGAGTCCTCTCTCGTTTCTGTTCCTCGTCAAATTCTATCCAGAAGATGTTTGCGATGAACTTATCCAGGAGGTAAATGAACATATGTAAAAAAATTAAGACATCAATATGATTTACGATTCCTATGCGTATTGTTTTGTCTCTATGATGGAATAAGTGTGATGACAGAGAGGAGCTGTCCTTCAATCAACGGCGATGCAGTAATTATGAATTTTTTTGGCTACAGGTAACTCAGCACCTCTTCTTTCTTCAGGTGAAGCAAGCAATATTGCAGCAAGGTAACGGCACATTTTGAATCATATCTTTGATCGTCCAGATCCACATGAAGCGTGCTTGAAGCGTGTATGAAGTGAGATTGAGACAGTATTACCTCGTTGCGACTGCTTGCAGGTTCTTCCACTCATTTCGTACTAGATAATTTATTCAACAGCTTTCATTTATATTTTTTGTATGTTTGTACGCATTTTGCGAGTAGATATTTACTGTCCGCCAGAGGCGTCCGTTTTGCTTGCGTCGTATGCGGTACAGGCAAAGTATGGAGACTATGACGAAACAACGTATACGCCAGGAATGCTTGCAAATGACGATCTTTTGCCACAGCGAGTCATTGACCAGTATCAAATGACCCTTGAAATGTGGGAGGAACGTATAAAGGTAAATTGGATTTCTTTCGACAGGTGGAATCTACACCTAAATTTCACATTAATTATGTAAAGGAAAGAATGCTTTATCAAACGTTATATGTTGGCTTCAGTTCTATGAATCCTTGTTTAATTTTTAAGTAGTCAGCTTCAATCTAAAATGGAGTTTGTAGTTTATTACATTTCTAATAGATTTCTAATGCTATAGATTTTTTGTGTATTCTTGCAGGTTTGGTATGCAGATCACAAGGGTATGACTCGGAACGAGGCCGAGATGGAATACCTTAAAATCGCCCAAGACCTGGACATGTATGGCGTCAGCTACTTTAAGATATGTGTAGGTGTTATCGTCAGTTGACACCAATAAGTCAAAACAAACCACTATAGCTAGGGAAAGCACTCTATTTATTCCACAGTGAGATATTGTCGGCTGATACAAAATAAATTATATTGAACAGGTCGAAGCTGTCTAAGCAAACCAGAATTCCTCCTTTAGGTATGTCCGTTGTCTAGCCACTGCACACATCTTTATATCTACATATGTCTTGAAAGTTTGTTCATTCACTTGGACTCGACTCTATTTCAGAATCGCAAAGACACTGATCTCTGGCTGGGCGTCTCTGCTGTTGGCCTGAAGATCTATAACAAGGTAAGCAAATGATGTATTGCACCCAAGTTTATGCAAGTTTGATGACCAGGTGAGTGTTGAAAAACGAGTGCAGTAGCAACACGTTTGCATATATCGATGGACTCAGTGCTTTCTAACAGAGAAAGTGAGCCGAATTGTCTATAAATCCAACTGATCGGTATGAGTATTAATTTTTGGCTTGTTGGCACGTTACGTAGGACAACAAGCTTGCGCCAATTGTTACATTTCCTTGGTCGGATATCCGCAACATTTCCTTCGACGATAAAAAGTTCAACATCAAGCCAGCGGACAAGAACTCCCCCAACTTTCTTTTCTACTCGTCAAAAATCAGGCTAGTACTGAACAATCATATTGGTGATTCTATAATATTTTTCCTATTCTCATAGAAATTTAGTTACTTAACAAACAATGTTGTACGGCAGTGTTAACATAAAGATTGTGTAATACGCAAATCCAATGTAATATAAGCTTTTGTTTACGTTTCGGGCATGGTCATGACAACGCACGTGACAAAAAGAAGAAAACAGCAATATCAAGAGAAACGCAGAGTATTAGAGCGTGTACTTTTACATAATAAATACCAGAATCGTTATTACTATATTTATTGATATACGTGTATAATCTGAAGTCAAGTATGACGGACAAAGATCGTCTAAGCTATGAAAAAGGCTAATATCATTTAAATATACTTCATTTGCGCATGTTCGTTGGCAGGCTGAACAAGCTAATCTTGGATCTGTGCATGGGTAATCATGAGTTATATATGCGCAGAAGAAAACCTGACTCCATGGAGGTGCAACAAATGAAAGCTGCAGCAAAAGAAGCTAAATCGCGGCGGCAGTATGAGCGAAACCTTCTCGAAAGGTTTGTTTGACAAAGAGTGGCACTTCTTTCAATGGTACTTGTGTGGTTAGCGAAGAGTATAGTAGTCCTGAAATATTTTTAAAAACGTCGATAGAGACTGCGAAATCAAGTCAAATGCAAGGTCAAGTGAACATAAAGTATTCGTAGCAAATATTGGCAAAATAAGGTATGTATAATTCGAATTAGTTCTGTCTGCCTATACTCTGATTACATACCGATGTATTTCTATCGTTTTCCAGAGAAAAAAAGCTTCGCGAAGAGGCTGAACGGGAAAGAGCTGAGCTTCAGCAACGTTTGATAATCTGTCAACAAGAAGCCCGAGTTGCCCACGAGGCACTCAGAAGGTCAACAAGCGATACCCATTTTGTTATCATTAATTACTATTATTACTATGTATTTGAAACTTCGCAATGCATTTTTAAAACGAAAGCCAAAAGTGGAAAGATGTTACCAAATACAGGCATTGAGAGGCGAACCAGTGCGCACAGATTTTTCTTGTCGTATTATTACCTTTGTAGTGATAACTGTTCATGTGCTGCCGTCAATCAAGCCGGGAATGAATTACGGAATTTAGAATATACATATATATGTATACGTTTAAATTATAACCATTTGAGCTGTATCAGGAAAAAAGGTAAATACTAGAATAAGTCTTCGCTGAACACAGTTGTTTTTTATATCTCGCTTTGAATTTACTGAACTTGAATTTACTATCTTAAATTATACTAACTAGATCGGAGCAAACAGCTGAGCTGTTAGCCGAGAAGTCACGAATCGCCGAAGAAGAATCTCTCTTGCTTGCGCGCAAAGCTGATGAAGCCGAGCAGCAGCGGCAACGAATGGAAAGCAAAGCGCGCGAAGCAGAAGTAATGGTTATGCAGGTAGCTCACTCGCTTAATGTTCATACAGTTACGGTGACTGTATACATTTATATTTATTCAAAAGCGTGTCATTTTTCAAACACGATCCTATGTTTTGATTGGAGTCACACTATTTATGAGAAACTTACATGACTATCTCAACATTCTGTGTAGCATCCGTTTGTATTGTTAGCAGTTGTTTCTTACATCTTGCGTTCTTTTTAAGATTGCGGAGGAGAAAACACACGAGATGAACGTTTTACGTCAGGAGCTCACCCGCCTTAAGCAGGTCCACACTCAGAGTCAGTCGCGGATACAATCGACAGGCTCAACGCCTCGACATCCACCCTCGCCGACCAGCAGTGGGACGACTCCAGGAAACGGAGGGCAGCAACAGGGCGGATCTGTGCCAGGGGCGAACGGCGTATCGAGCGCAGTATCGAGTGGAGCTGGTAGCATCTCTGTCAACCACGCCGGCAGCGCGAATTTCAACGGTATAAACAACAGTAGCGTTCATATAAATAACAATAACCTTGAACCGGACGAGGACATCTCAGCGCTAACTGAAGAAATAGAACGTGAAAAGTCCTCCTATCATGCAAAAACGTCGAGCGTTCAACGGCAGCTGCTACAGCTTAGGAATGAGATACAGGACCTGAAAAAACTGGTTAGTCAGAGAATCTTAATATCGTTTCGGCGGTCACATTAAACATACGTGGCAATTTTGAGTGCTTAAAAACTACACCTTCATGGCCGGCCAGTTCCTTTAGTTTTATTGGAGCGGCTTTAGAGGAAATATCTATGGGATCTTAGGCAACTGTATCGTTACTTGTAGACGTAGACTTGTATTCATGTACCGCTTACTTTTTTCTGGGATGGAGGCCGTCGTGTCAGGAGTATTAGGATTCGATTGCAGGCGGTTATTTCAAAGGAGTCCTTCTTGACTGTGCATATTTCGCGTGATGTTTATTACAGGAGCATAGCACACCATTGGATCAGATTTACGAGCAAAGACAGGCAACCGGGGTAGACAAGCATGCCACATACCGCAAAAGCGTACAGGGAGCGACAAAGAGTCGAGTTGCATTCTTTGAGCAACTCTAGAAAGATAAACGATAACGCCAATAATTCAGACCGAAAAAAACACGAGTATCTCGAGAAGGCGTCCTATATAAGTAGCAATAACTCGATGGCCATCCTTTTATGCCCGTACAAGCCTCAGCCATATAATACACCTAGCCTGCACGTAAGTCTTTACTTCAAAGTAACGACCTGAAAAATCTGTTTTTTCCGCCAGAAGCGATACTTGTTTTAGAGACTCATTTTCAAGTAATGGGCCTTGAATAATCAGTTTTTACTGCCAAGGTTTTTGTATAGAATTGCGTTCACTAGAGCTGACCTATTATCGATACTTTAACTTTTGAGTTAGTTTATGTTATATAACGTAAGTTGACAGTGACCAAATTAAGTAACTTGTAACCCCTCTAGGCCATGTACTTGACTTTTTGTTTGAATTCAACTTGTTGATACGGCATTGCCGCCTGAGTGTCTATTACGGTGTCACATGCCGATAATATTCACTGGGTTTTTCAGTACCTTGAAGAATACCGAAGGCTTTTGAGTGGCCCGTGCGAGTCGGTTAGGTGCTAGCATGGCGAGGTCCGTAAACAGCAACCATTTTGTAAATATCCTTATAGGACAAAGCTACATAAACATCTTAACGTTCTATCGATTGTTATCTCATTAAAGATAGAATTTGAAGAATGTGCAAGTTCGCGAGATCTCAGCATTTTTTGTTTTTCTAAATAGGTTTGGTGTTAGAGTTGCCCAACAGGCTGTATGCGAAGTAATCTACAAGAGAAGAAATTGTGCCATTACTACATGTTAGTATGTACGAGATTGCTTTTATAAATGCAAGGCCACTGTGTACGTGCCTCTAGAATATTTGTTTTGTTGGTCAATTCCGTGGGACAATGGGCAAGTATAATTCAGCTTTTGTAATGCACAGGTTTTAGCTCACACCGAAAAATATTATTATCGGTTTCCATTTATGTACTTTTTCCTTTCTTTTAATAAAGATATCTCATCGCGGCCTCGAATTTGGCCTTTTCTTTATGCAAAAAAAGTTGACTAGACCTCGGTTTAGGTTTCTGCATATTCAAAATTAACCGTTAGGCAATTTTACTATTACAACAATGCTCATCACAATTGCAGAGACTTAGCTTTTGCCGTACTTCAAAAGCTGCTTGTGTGTATATAAATTCTTATGTACGCTCGAAGCGTAGTTTAATCACGCAGTAAAATGTAAGGTTCTCAATTTACGATTATTTACTCCAAAAGCACTATTAATATGAGTGTATTGAAGGTCGATATTTTTAGGGGTACCAATGAGTATTTCAAAAGCAGCAGATCGTGAAAGTATTTTTTACGAGATAAATGACATATGGTGGTATTCAAATTGATTCCGCTGGGCATAAATATTCATTATGAAACCAAAAAAGATACTCTCTAGAACAAATAATTATTTTTATCTGTTACCATATTCCCGTTAGTTTGCTCAAGAGTTATTTGTGCATTGAAGCAAATAGCTCAGCTACGCAAATAACAACTTCCTAGCATATCAGCTTAATTATTTTTTGCTTATGTGAGTCCACTTATGTGGTTTGGCTTTAGCAAAACATTTTTCATTTTTTATGTGGTAAAATGAGGACAATTATTTCATATTCTTTAATAAAATATTGCAAAGGGTTAATTTATATGGTTATTCGATGTGCATCCGCGGTCGAATATGAGTTTTTGTTGTCTAATATGCATTTCTTTGCACTCTAATTTGAATTTTTGCAACAGATCCGTATTGCGATCTATCAAGATGTTCTATTTTTCCGCTTGATATAAATAGCTCTAAGAACGGAGCTGCAGTCACGAGATTTTTCGGCTGATGTCAAGCCGCTACTGACACAAACGTATTGTTAAAAAGTGTACGCGCTTTCTCGAAACTATAGGAACAATAGGTAATATGCAGAATGTAGCCGATAGTTTCAGGTTTAATCAAATGTTCTAGATTTCCTAAGAAGGTTGTATTACATGAAATAGTCAGAATGCTGTCAAGAGAAAGACAGATTTTGAATCCTACTTTATTAATTCTGTTGTGCGCACCAAAATGGTGCTATAGGACATGTGTTACGGAGAAAACAAGAATCTATTGATGACTGTAAACTACCTAAAAAGGCTTGAAGTGTTTTCTCTCCGTGATGATAAATAAAAAGATTTATGATCTTTAGTCAGTTTATACTGGTTAGGGTTAAACTCTGATGAGATATAAAATTAAGGACGTGCAGATTAAATTCGAGACAGAGGAGTATTTTTGCAGTCTTGGCGATGAGAAAACTTTATCAGAATTTGGAAAACATGCCATAAGTGACATAATCAACAGTATTGTTATAACACTGTTAATGACAATCACTCAAAGATTTAGGCTTGGTGTAGTAAAGCTGCTCTTTATATGCCTGTATGCAGATCCTACAGCGGTAAGCATGGTTTACGTATTCTATTCAAACTATGTCGGTGATTTTAAAGCGAAATTAAAATGATTATTTGAGTGCTCACAATTCATTTGAAACTATCTCTAATGGGGAATATCCTGACAACAAAATTATAGAAACAAAATTAATAGTATATATAGATATACTGCTAGTAATCGAAAAATATTGTATCTAGAAATAAAAACATTTGTTCGGTAACATTTTGAGTCGAAAGCGTAACATAATTCGTTTTTATTCAGTAATCATTGTTAATATTATCAATATTATATATAACTAATATTCGTTTTTAGCTGTAATACTAATTGTAGTATTCTTGTTGATGGTATTCCATTGTTGTTGTCATCATCATCGCCTTCATCTTTATCGTCATTATAGGTATGGACGATATTTGCATCGATTAACTTGAAACGCAGACGTCGCAGTCGCGTTACGTTGCAAAGAGTCGCTACTCTTCCACGACGAACGCTTTTCTTGCTGATTACACGCTTGGTACACATTCTAGTTAAACTCGTCTCTACTTAATTATTATTTCATGAAAAAAATCATATTGTAGTAGAATGAGACTCAAGTGTAACCAACTCTGTATATGGCGTCGTCTACGTGCTCATTCGTATCTTTGGCAAGAGTTACTTGGAGGGATTCAATTCTGGATGGTTAAACTTAATCATGGACTCGGCAAAAAAATCTAGAGTCCCCTCCTTAGTATAATAGCTGTCTTTCTCTATTTCTATCGTTTGTACCTATCCGTGTCAAATTGCATTAGTGGCCTGAACAGGGGACGAATCATTCTAGTTGGACGTAATTTTTTGTCACACCGAACGAAGCACACATATTCTCTGGCATCTGTTGTGTGGTATGTTAAATCATATTCTAAAATTAATCATTTTTAAAGATTGCATTGCGCGACTGGTTAGGACCTTGCAAGGTTTTATCTAAATCTCTACGCAGTGCATGTTCACGCAGGTTTAGTCGTGCTTCCTTGAGCAAGTAAATGCAAGGCGGTCATGTGTGACCCAAACTGCCATGGCTGCCACAAGTGGTACGCATCGCTAAGCATACGCCCGCTTCAAAAAAGCAGGTCGAACCATTCGCTCGTGATGGCTAGACCTCGTACATTGCACAGAAGCCTTATGCGGTATCTGCAAGTGCTAATTAGCGGGATGTATTACTATTGCCGTCGACTGGTGGCTTATTTGATTATGCGGCACTTGACATTTCGTAGAAGCTTACTAGGTAAACGCCCATCCGGATGGAGCCAAATATCAATCGCCCATTGATAAGGCTCGCTAGACTTATATCACTAGGCTGAAATGTGACAGGAATTAGTGAACACATTGTGATTTAACAATAAAAGTCGGTGACAATGCAAGATTTTCTTGGAAAACCATTTCGGAGAAAGAAGCAGTGATATGAGTTATCTTCTCCCATAATTATTGTTGGCACCGTATGGAGAACGCGACCTCTGCTCCAAATATGTTACATGCATGGCAGTTGAAATAATTCCATTAAAGCAAGAAGTTTATGGTCTAGAGATTTTGTTTACTTTAACTACCGTAAGACTGCTTTAATTTATTTCTACAGGACTAATGTATGCTAGATCGGTACAAGATAAGAGCAAAGCATCAACTACTTCGTTAACTTATCAATCCATCATACAAGATAAGTTCTGCTAAAGGAACCAAGAATTTTGCTGAACCAGTCGAGAATATTCTACGGTTACATGCTTTATAACCAGATCAGTAATTTGCGTCGCGAATATTGGCTGACCCCGGCAATGCATGAATCTCTCACGCTCCGACTCGTCCCACGCCGCCTAATTATGTTGCTCCGACGGAAGTACTCAGCCTAATGTCCTAGAGAGGCTTTTAAGGCCATGTATCCACTGATTTTCACTGATTTTCTTTCTTCCCTTGAGCCCTCAATGTCGTTTTTCATTCCTCTGCTTCGACTATTTTTTCAACTCTCAATCGGCTCTCCTATGGTTATTATTGATTAGGCCCAGTTAGGCGACATTCTCAGAAGCCGAATTGCTATTAGCGACACACATCCCTGTATGCTTTCTATAACCTTTATCTACGGCTCTATATAGCGTTTCAATCATCGGCGTCGTGTCGAACTCATGTGCGTTCTACGGCATCAGCCGATGGCAGTGCTACAGACAAGTTACTGAAGAACTGTTACACAGGTTCTAGACTGTTGGAACGCTTCCAAAACTTCGACGTCCTACTCTAATACTTTCAAACAAATGACGGGCCTACTCGAGACCATGGTATTAACTATGGCGACGCTAGCCGCCAGAGTTCCTTACTACGACTTAGGGCTCCCATTACGAATTGTCAATCCGTCAATTAAGCAACCAACGGAGTTACTTGATTGTTTCATTTCATGGATGAAAACGATGATGGACAACCGTCACTCCCTACTGCTCTATCACTGCTATCATTATTCAATTTGATATTATGTACACATTTAGCCACCGCATACCGCTACTCCGGGCAAGGTTGTCCTGCAGCAGTGTTGACCAGGGCGGGTGGAAATTCGGAGGGCGAGGAAATAAGACCTTTCTGTCGAGCTCTATAATGACTTTCGTCTATACTCATATTTATATATGTATAGCAGTTGATGTATCCGCCTATAATTATTGACGTGGCCGTGCATTTGCGCATATCTTTATTCACTATCATGACCATAATTAACATTAGATGTGCTGTTTTTTCGCATGCATACGAAAAGATTTCATCTTATATCTATATTTGTGAGTGATACACTTATCCTTCGTTGTTACACATAATGCCTAGCTATTACATAGTATTGGTGATGAAGACTGATGCTGATAATAATAATAATATTAAGAATAATAGCAATAATAATTTCTGTTATAATTATAAATATAACTATACAGGAATAAATTTTTTTTGATTAGAGCCCAACATGGCATTGATCCATTTCCTGCAACGGTTTATGATTATGACTGGCCATACCGCCGACGGACAAGATACGAAGCTTCAACTTGGCTTGACTGTTCTCTCGCACAAAACGAGGAGCTATTAACGTAAATTGCTACTGTTTGCCCGGCCTTGTTCGACGTTTGACATCCACGGGTACCTTTCGTGGCCGGCATAAAGACTTTGCAGTAACGCACAACTTAAACATCGGAGCCCTGGGACAGTAATGCACCAGTGCGAACTAGCTTATTACAGTGGGTAAATTAGACCCACCATCTGCCATACCTCTTTCTCTCTACATTTTCTATAATTTGCAGCAGCATGTTGGTCGTTTGTAATTTGAGAGCCATTCTCTTTATGTCACCATACTGCTCTGGCTATGTTTTGGGTACTGCAGTATTCCCTCCTGGGTAATTTGGTTACTATAGCTGCCTCTACCTGGTGATCGATGGGTCGGTGGCCGTTCATGTGGTAACGTTAGCTACACGGGTCAGACATTTACAGGGCTGAAGCTCCGTCGGTGATGGGGGTCACTCTTGGAGGTGCAACCGTGGTAGATAGCATTCAGTCTGTGATGGTAACGGGTTTTAATCCGGCAAAAGATTCTTGAAAGCTTGTTTTCAAGCACTTTTCCCATTAACATCAAGGTCAAAGTGAAACGCGTTCAACAAATAAGGTCTCTACTCGAATATTTTGTTTTTGTTGCTGAATTCGGCCATTTTTTACGCTTATAGCATTTTGTGCTTTGAGGAAACAATTGTTTTCATATGTCTTGGTCAAGCATTGCATCTCCAGGTAGATGCAAGTACTACCTGCAGAGTCGGCAATGCGCAAGTTGAAGTTTAGTTGATTCCTTTGAAAAAACGACGCCAAAATCACCAAATGTCGAATAATTTATGCTCTATACGCCTAACCTAACTTAGCTAATAATTAGCAATATACCTTTTTACGCTCGTAAGCAATACAATAACCCCAGACCGTTTTAACATATCCCACCACTACAGTCTAGCCGTTATCGCTGTCATTCTTTGGGTCCGCCCATACGCGTACCATCGGCCACTGCACGGGATCGGTTGTATTTACCACCTACTTAATGCTTGTTCCATTTTTCCCTCGACCAAAATCGGTTACTGTGGTTAGCATGCCTTAATGGTAATTCATTATCACCATTATTCAGATCTCCAGATCTCTGATTACCTGTTCCCCGTTATACACAAACATGTATTAAGGAGTCAACACTTCCGTGAAGTGTGAAACCTATGTTCTATTCTCATTTATCAATTGCTAACTTCCTATCAGTAAACCGCTTCTCTCAAGGACCATTATTTCGTATTTGCCTCTGAAATATTCTAACAAAGGGCGCTTTGCACTACTATCAGTAACACCATTACCCTCATTATAGTTAATAATAACAGTCCTTCATCTGATCACCTATCTTTTTGAGCACTGCTACTCCTTTTGGGGGCGTATGTCGGTTTCGGTGCCATCGTCGATTGCGAACGGAATTACATTAATCGCCGTCTCCATCACAAACGCTCTTAACTAATAATTATAGCCCTAATTATATTTGTAATAATTATCATAATCATTGTAGACCCGTATGAGTATAACGAGTGTGCTCTTTACGAGTCGCATCATACAGCAGCTCAAGCCCACATGTCTACATGCATCTTAATCTATAACTGTGTAGCGCGGACACAACAAAAAGCCAACGAGTGCGTTGATATTTCTTTCGTCTTTCTGCGTCCATCCATGCTCTCGCAAACTGTCCACCCGCTCCTCCCTCCCCCTGTCAAATTATTCGTCGTGGAGTTGTACCACACATCTGCATCACCTTGCTATTCATTTCATCAAAACGGGGTTTCGTTTAACGCGTTTATAAATCTGTCCTTTGTCTCTAACATATTTTCTCACTCCGCTTCGGCAACTGGTAAGCATTGCTCTTTGAGGGGATCGTTGTCGGGAAACGGACATTGCTACGTATGGCTCTCAGTGGATGGCGCTTTACGACTTTGTACAAATTCTGATTTCTATTTTTCGTAATGCAGCTATTTACTGCTATTGTACGCAGCTGTCTGTGTATTACAACTACTTGTTATTTACTTCATATAGATACTCGACCTGTACGATTGGAAAGTTTAGCAGAGTTCAACATTGTCGACGTATGAGAGGGCATTTCCAGGATAATTGTTGCTGAGGGCGTACCATAACATCCCGCAAGGTTCCATGTCGCCTCTAACTCTATTTAGCCACCTCTATCTTGTTGTAGTTCTGTTTACGTGTGCTTGTCTTTGGGGTGGTGATATTCCGAGAGATATTATTCTGTTGGCGCCGCAGTTGCAAAATAATTGGTCATTGTTCGAGCGGGCCGTGCCTCGGCGGAGCAAATCTCGATGCCACTCCGCTGCCGTTTGTCTTGGGGAGAGAGGCCTCTTGGCGCTATCTTGTTCCGTTGTGCATATCACCCCGACCCGTCTCTACGAACTGCTGTTTTACGAGCTGAACCACGACTTGAAACACTGCTTGCTGCCTTAGCGAAAAGCTGTTTATCTTTACATTCTCTCTTGGGTGTGTACTTCTTTCTTTCACACATAATATGCCTGGCCAATAATGGTACCATTACCCCATTGAAGAGCCACTTATAGCTGTCCATATTTGTTGAATTTCCCATCATACTTAGCATCTCTAATTCCCGTGTACCAGTTACCGTGATCACTAGCATTTGGAAGCTAGTGCTTAAAAATGTTCTTTTTCTGTACTGTCCTCTATGTCTGTTTCTGTGTGCTTGTGAATGTAATGTATTTTTTCGTCTGCTTATTGTTCATTCCTTTACGTTGTTTGCTGGTATACACACATATTGTTAGTTAATTATTACACTTTGTACTCGGGGAGACGGCGTCGCTTGACCTTCCGTTTGCCATTAACGGGCGGGCCGGGGATCAACGGTGGCAGCGTGTGGGCACCTCCGCCGTCGTACGAGCCGCTTTCTTCTGACGGCGGACTCGGGAACCCTGTAAACAGAATCATGATCATCGAACACAAACGCAATGGTTAAACTACCTGTCAATTCGAGAGCAAATCCCGCTTTCCCGCAGACGTCAGGTACCTCGTTGTGGCGGTTGCGGAAACAGATACTGCCCGGGGGCGGAGGAGGAGGAGGAGGGGGGCACCGAAGGGAACAATACTCTTTACTCTTTTGTCACAATTGTGCACAGTTCCATCTTGCATGACTAAAT
Source organism: Tropilaelaps mercedesae (assembly GCA_002081605.1). Classification (NCBI taxonomy): domain Eukaryota; kingdom Metazoa; phylum Arthropoda; class Arachnida; order Mesostigmata; family Laelapidae; genus Tropilaelaps; species Tropilaelaps mercedesae. The sequence continues at coordinate 28,586 of MNPL01024474.1, forward strand.
TTTAAACACCGCTGTTTGAACGAGAATTTGAAGAATTTGTTTGAAAGAGCTGCTGGGATGCGCTGCTCAGCGAGGATACAATTCATACATTCGAAACCATTTACATGCAGGTAGATACAGCTTGCTTACGTGTTCTAAGCGAGGTTTTTCGAGATACAATAGTTTCTCTACATGGGTTTTACACCAGTTGTCCCTGTTCACCGACATCGTGCCACAGGCTTAAAGTCATTTGTGATTGCCTTGGAATCGAACTCTATTGTTTAGAAGTGTCTAAATATTTATTATATAAGATTGTGAGCGAAAAATATACATACTATAACGGTACGCTGTGTAAATCCTGCCAAATTTTTCTTCAATTTATGATAGTCACCGTTTGCCGACGTACGATGAATATGCGGCAACTTTTAACGCAGCATAACTCTTGATTCGAAATTTCTGGGGTCACGAAATAAAATGAACACACTAAAAGCAGTTTATGGCTCTGTGCAACTGTTCAGATTGTATTTAAGTAGCGACAGTGCATTTCCCAAACGGTGTTCTAAGCTAACGAAGTGGATATGGGCGAGTCAATTCATACGTGGACACTGCTCAGGCGGAATAAGCATGACCAATCCTCGTGACATTTCAGGCCATCAACGGGATCTCGAACGCCTCCTGTAGAGGGTTAGTGATTCTGATTGATTGTATCCGTGCAAGATACGTTCAGTGCATGTTGCAGGCCAAGGGTGCGTCTCCAATGGAGCGCACTTACCCAGAGTAGACACAGTATCTGGTGCGGAAGATTCTTTTCTAGCGGTACTCTAGGGCTCCACTCGATACACTCGTCAGTCCGTCAATCGCCACCTGGTGGAGGCGGCATACATATGCGCTCCCAAGGTAACACTGGCGAAACGTTATCGCTACCATTTAGCATACGGACGTTTCATTGGTGGAGGAGGAATGGGATAATGAACAGTTTTCTACTGCAACTCTTACATCTAGCAAACATCGGGCTGGGAATAGGGTAACGAAGAAAAGGCTTTTATCAAAATACAGTTTTCGGTCACGTGTTTCGACTCTGCTGGTGGATGTCTAACGCGTAGGGCATGGGAGAAGGCGGCGTCCCAATCTGGCTAAAAACTGAGACAATGCCGATTGAAACGGACAGATATCAGGCCTATTAAAGGACGTGGTGTCAAAGGGTCACAGGATAAGGGTATGCGTCGTCTGTATGGTACAGTTTCCCAAGGTACCACTCGTCTGCGAGGGACCCATAATGCCTGTTTGAGGGACCAGAGAGGGCTTAGGCGGGGGAGCCGCTGCAACAATACCGACAACAACAACAACAACAACAATCACAAAAGGAACAGAAAGAGCGACATCAATAGCAGCCATAGTCACAATCAGAGACCAATGTAGAACTGTAGTAACATGAGGGAAAAATAGATTCTGCAAAATCTGGCCTCTGTCCTAAAAAGCGATTAAACGTTTAGTTGTTGCGTTTAGATTATAACTGGAATGTACAACTGACAGTGCACAAGATGACAGAAGCTTTGGACTATATGTATTGAATCTAAAAGGGTATTTCATGTCACAGGACAGCATCTGAAAGGTCTTCATACGGTGAACGGCGCGTTATACAGTTTTCACGATCGAGGGCTATCCACAATGATACTTTTATGAACTGTAGTGAATTCCGGTAAATCCATACCTAAGTACTAAAGTGCCCTATTCCAGACATCGATAATTTAAAATATGTGAATCGTCTGTTTAGCACACGCTCGTGCTTCAATTACAAATTTTCTGAACGACGAATTCTAATAAGGAAGGGACCTGCCGATTACTTGAAATTCAAGACGACCGTGCGTCAAAGCTAATTTTGACATTTATTTCTTATCAATGCTCTAAACTAACTGTACACAGCATCATATTGTCGTAAAACGATCCGCAGCATTATATTTTTGCAATATTCTTAAGCCATTCCACTGCATGGTATTTTTTAGAGGCCTGGTTGAAAACTTAATTCAGTGTGAACAATTAATGCGAAAAACAAGGTACGTTTTCTATTCGCTACTAGGATACATGAGTACGAAAACGTAACGCTCTAAAAAGGCGTGTCAATGGAAAACAATACAAACAGAGCTTAGTTAAAGATAAGGGCACAGGCGACCCAGTTTGCTGTTTATGTTAGCGGTATAATTCAGATTGGTTATTCGTGTTCACAAGTAGAAAAATTAAGAATTTTTTGGCTATATTTGCATTCGGTAAGCCTACCTCCAATGGGTATTGCTTCTACCGAAGCGGATCGCAATCTCTGTTGGATTTGATGCGCTATCTGTCCAGTTGAGTAGGTGTTCGAAGACTCTTCAGACTCTTCTGCCTCGTCTTCATCTTCACGGCCTCCTGAAACGAAGCAATATTGTCAATAGTGAGCTGTTTTTTATGCATTGTTGGGTGATTCATCGGATAATGGTACGCTTCTTGTTCGGAGTATTTGTTAAATAAAGGCAAAATATTAAAAATTATTAAGGTTTACGTATATGTTAGGATATGTCCAGTTCAACATAATTCATTTCGCGCATTTCGTTTACATATAACACTATGTGATTGTTGGATATTTATATCGTTGCTACGTTCGTATTATACATCACTTTTTGTAAGGAGGTGACAAAAATGCTTTCTGAAAGTCTAGTGCTATCAAATTATACCTGCGGCTGTTCCACGTCCGACTGACGCTCGACTATGGCATCGACTGCCGTGCGCAGATTGGCTGCTAGCGGCGCCCGCGCTCTGCAGGAGATATCTGCAGGGCATCAATTCGAATGTTTATTTACGTATCATAAGCCTAACGCCTCAAAATCGTCGAGGAGCTCTAAGCTTTTATTACCATACATGCTAACAAATGTTAGTGCAGGTTGGTAGGTGGCGTTTTGAAGAGAGTCCTGTAACGTTTGGACTTACGTTGAATAACTCTATCCGTCGCTCTAATGAGATAACTGAATATATCTACATTTCTTATCTGCGCTCCCACCTTAGGCCGGAGTCAAGGGTGTGGTGACGCGAGGCGGTACTGCTGTAATGTCGATCTACCTCTGGTTCCTCGGGCTGCTGCTCTAACTGCCGTAGAAGATCCTCCAGATTGCGAAATCTACATAGATTAACACCTGTGTCAGCCCTATCTTATATTTATGTTGGATCCAACTTACGGTTTTAATTACTGCTTCATGTTAAGGTGCTTAATGTCTCTCAGAGCATAGATTAAGTTGTTGTGTGGTCCTATCAATAGGGTTTGCAAAGACATGATGCAAAAAGGGCATTCTTCGCGTTTGCAAAAAATTTTTTATCGGTTCGATGTCAATAGCCCATACGTAAGCACCTGAGCGATCCGGAGCCCGATAGAGCGGCCGCTGTGGCGCTATCGTCCAATGCAAAGGTTTTGTGATCCTGGCCGGGACTGATAGTCGGCGTAGCTGTGTTCGACTGAACGCCCCGTTGTTGCTGCTGTTGTTGTTGCTGCTGCTGTTGCTGTTGATGCTGCTGCAACGCCTCGAGGATATCCTCGTGGTAACTGTACGACGAATGTGTGTTCGCATCCGACGTATAGCTGTTGTATTGTGGATGAACACCATGAGCGAATTCGCGCAGGTCAATTAATTCAATGTATTGGGTTGGAAGGAAAGTTTCCGGTCTATTTTACGCTTGAAATTTAAAAAAAACTTTCGCCATTTCCTCCGCATGCATTTACAACTATATGCAGTTCTCATTCTTACGAAAATATGTGTCTGTAAACGCAACCGGAAGAAACAAGGACTTTGTGATACGCAACAAAAAAAACGCGAAAACGTTCGGCGTTCAGTAAATGAAATTGTACACATCATGTGTACGCAGAATTGTGTACACATGATAAACGTCTGAAATTATGCAAGTACACAAGTGAAAATATTTTTTGAGACTGTTAGGTGTTTACGAAATTCGGTGACATCGAACCCAGTGCGTATGCATATATAAATACGTCATTTCAACAAGGCACTTACCCTGTGAGATTTTTAAGTGTTTTTTCAACTTCGGAGAGAGTGTCTCCTTCTGGACCCCACTCGGGAACAGCTCCTACACCACCGACAGCTCCTACTGAACCCACAGACCCAACTCCGACGCCACCTATGGGCGTCTGAGACCCGTTTAGGTCGTTAGGCGAGAGCTCAACGAACGTCTCCTCGCCTAGATGAATGATTAGTGTTATTATATGTGTGATAGTCGTAAAAACACTAACTGTTACCGTTAATGAATGTATTAGCTGCAAATGGGTAAGCCTACTTCATAGCAATATGTAATAGTAACCAATATATCATTTTTGTATGTCAACGTTGTGTCAAAAGATTATTCCTTTCGCATTAAGGAAACGCAGCAATAGGTGCTATATGGTATAATAAGAGACGCGTTCATTTCGTAATTATGGCCGAGGAGACCTTAATCTTCCTGCTCTAGGTTTTCGCTGGCATCTTCATGAAAACGCCGCAGAGGCTTGTGAAACCGTTTCAGTTGTGGTCGTTTTCTCCCTGTAGTACTCGCAGGTAACCTTGGCCTGGATTTCTATTAGTTCGTTAGTCTACAGTACCCTTACCTCTACTTGATGACCGGCTTGCATTGGCTAACGCGTTATTAGCCTGATGTTTAAGTTTGTCCTCGCGGTATGAAGGCATACTGCCGAACGTGATGATTCTATCCTCCGCGAGCTGCTGCAGCGCCTGGAGTAAGGCCGTCTAAGATCACGGCAAACAACAATGAGTAATGGAGCGTACAAAATCATTTTTTGTGCCAATGAAGCACATATATAGATATTCGTCGGAGCACCAGCAAGGATAGATATACATTTGTGAGTTTCGAGAATAAATACACTCTACTCGTTATTTCTAGCTCTTCGGATTGAACTTGTCCCTGACCAGTGGATGAATGATGGTGACCGAAGTGCGTGCACGTTACGGGTGTGTTATTTTATATTTTATCAAGTCCTTAAGTTTCCATAATAGACATCCTCCGTTCTATTCGTTTCAACCTTACTCTATCTTTCGTGAGGTATTTCCTTGCTTACTCAAAGAGAGAATTAATTTTGTGCCAGAAAGACAGCTTATGCGTGCACATAAATTGTATACCTTGTGTTGGGGAGGAGTCGTTGCCCCTAGGCTGGGATTCCTGCTGTGAAGCTGCGGTGTCGCACCTGGGGTGCCCATGAGCGGGTGACCACCTACAGGCACTCCGCCAGCACCGCCTACACCCGGAACTACCCCTACGCCACCGCTAACGCCCCCCAGCGGGCCCACGACAGATCCACTACCCATCATCGATGGCCGGTGCGCTTTCTGCTGCTGTTGCTGTAACGACAATATAACCATTGTGAACAAAAATTATGGGTTCCATTAATGAATAATCTCGAAGTGTCACGATGTGCACTGATACTCCCGAGGCTTTCAGATCTTAAGATGTCTCCAAAGGCGCTTACCTGAAGAAAAGCCGCGGCGACAGCCGCCTGACTAGACTGTTGCTGCGTTTGCTGCTGCGTTTGCTGCTGAATGATGGGTTGAAAAGGTTCCAGCTTGGGCATGGTACTTCTCCGGTAGCAGGTGGCCAGCAGGGCAAAGAAGATGAACACCCCGCCCACCACCGAGACCAGTACCATTACTAGAGAAGGGGCTCCCAGTGCGTCCTATAGTGAAGCATTCCGGACATGTAATCGGTATCACAGTCCCTTATATATCTGGGAATCACCTGGGCATACCGTCTAGACCCCAAGAATTCAAAAGACTCTCAGGACCCATCTGGATGCCCTCTCAGGGAAGCACCCAGAACGTATTATACCTTTGTGGTAATCTACGTGAAACACGATGTGTTATGATTAAAAAACACTAACCTTCCTTGCCACATAAGTCGTTGTCGTGTTGCCCGACTTGACCGAGGTGCTCCCGTCACCCTTCTTGGTTATAATTTTAGTATTCGGGTTCTGGGTTGTGCTAGTCTGGTTAATCTGGCTGCAAGAACAAGAACAAATGCAATTCCTACTTAAAAAAAACGGCGTTAATTGACAGAGCAAGACTGCAATTGGCAGCGACTCTGCTGTCTGTGTTCTCAAAAGAAGTTTAACAGACACAAAGCGCTCTGTTGAACCTGCGGTCGAAGTATGTAAAATGCTATCTGTCAATTTGACTAGCACGCCTTTAACACTTTTTTGCACCATTTCAAGAATGAAGGGCTGATAGTGTCCAAAAAGCATTTCGGCTGGCGCAAAAGCTAAAAACTTTCTAAGCCGTTAGATTATGTCTGTATAGTAAAGCTTAGCCGTTGACGCTTGTAAATTTCTGGATAATTTCAGCAATTTTGTTAGATATGTTTAAAAGCTGAAGATTTTAAAAAATGTCGAGAATTTCAATACAAACCTACTGCCGCTGTCCTTCTGTCCGGTCTTATCAACGGGCGTGGAGCCGGGCAGTTGTGCAGGGTTGGCCGTAGTGGAGCCGCCTTGCTTTGTGTTGTACGTGTTCTGCTTATTATTAGTATTAATATTGGCATTGTTTGTGTTCTGATTAGTATTCGCTGAATTAACTGAGTCATCCTCGCCTTGGCTAGCGGGTTGTTTCGGTGTGCTGCAATCGTTACCCACGTATCCTTCAAAGAAGCAAGCGTAAAATGAGCGATATTCATTTCATTCCTTCACCCTATATATACGACAGTATGCGTAATTCGTAGTAATAGAGCTTGAATAGCCAAATGCTTAAATATCTATGCAAGTATTAAGTGTTTGATAGCTTATATCAAAGGTCTATTAGTGAAGCAGGTAGATTCTACGCATTGAAACAAAGTTTGCGATCTACAAATTGATTGTTTCACTACCTTCGTTACAATAGCAGATGTTGGCATTGGAGCAGACCCCATTTCCTGAACACTCCTTGCTATTGCGCGTGGGACAAACCCCAGTCGGGCGATGAAGCGCCAACGCCTGGCATGTACGATTGACGCAGATAGCGCTGTCACCGCATTTTGTGCCGTCGAATACCAGGCCAAACTCAAGATTCTCTCCAGCATTTCCCGTTGTAGCTCTGTAGAAGCAACGGAAACAGCACCAACGACAACGGAAATTCGATCGTGCTTTGAACACACCGAAACCATCGCTGAACACAAAACAGTCTTTGAAAACATGCTTCATAATGCGTCAGTTTTATGGTCGGGAAATGGTTTCCTACAATGGGGAATTATGTGGCCGTCAAAAGAGGCGCAGTGTAGCCGATTTAAAAATGTCTCCTGTGTTAGCGTATTGCGTTACTGCCATGTTTGTTATAGAATCATACATTGACCTTCATATATTAATGTTTGCAGCTAGTTGAGAAGAAGCTCTTGGCTATAAGATTGCGTTTCAGGGTACCAACTTCCTGCCAACCAACAGCATTACTTGGAAAACATCCACGAAAGGGCATTCGTGTGTTTGATCTTGCGTTTGTCAACGCAAACATGCAGTATATTGAAGATTAAACAATCTGGCGGCTTGACGGTCCGTTCAAGCAGCACTAACAACGTGATGCAACGGCTTCTAGTCACAAAGCCAGTGAGCTTCTCTACCAGAAAAAGTTAGGCTATATGAAAAAAGCAAAACGATGATGCGTACTCCTCCCTAAAGGAGACTGACTTGCACTCGTATTCTGTGGAGTCTTTGGCGATGTTCATTCTGGTGTACTTTTCCATGCCCGGTAGCACTGGAGTACGGCCCCCGCGCTGGCATTGCAGGCTGCCGCACATCATGTGCCTGTAACAACATTAGCGACAACGAAAATAACAATAACAACCGTATATAGATGATTTTTTGACATAGAAAGACGCGCGAAAAGCTTACTCGGTGAGATATGTTTATGCATCAGGGTTGGAAAGTCAGCTGCAAAGTGCTGTGTTTTGAGGGGTGAATCTCTGTTGCATGGTTGACACGTACTCTCGGGTGCACTTGATATAGCCTCCTCCGCTGGGATCTTCCCCACAGTTGCCGTTTTGCATTCCTTGTAGATTGTACTCGAAACAGGCGTCATCGGCCTTCGTCGCCCCAAATCCCCATACAAACTCGCATTGTTCGTCGGGAGTCTCACAGCGACCACCAAAGCAATACCCTGCGCCAGCTTTACACTCTTCCCCATTTTGGCGAAAAATGTCCATTGGGCACTGCGAACGAACAGGAAATTTTTAAGAGTTAGTTGATTCTGTTAAGAATCACTTTCTATTGGTTTCCATCCTTTTGTGCTCAAAGTCACGGTTCGTAAAATGCCTTTTCATCCGTACTTCGACGCTATATCTTACACATCAAAGAGAAAACTATTCTACTCAGTTATAGTACTTGAAGTAGCATATTTAATGTCCATCTTTTTATAGACTTTGGTTTTAAGAGCAGTGGTTGACATGTCTAAAGGCAGATTTGATGTTGCTATGGCTTATAGTAGATTGTGGTGCTTACATCTCCGGAGCGTCCGTTGCAGAATTCGGGAAAATCGCATTCTGATTCCGCAGGCCGACATCGGTAACCCTCGGGCCGAAGCTGAAACGCCAAAGTATAATATCCATGAACTTACGCTGCCACCTTTTACAGCGTGCGTCTATCAAGTCTTGTCTCTCGTTGCTATGGCTAAAGGCTCTTAAAACGCTAACCGAGCATTTCCGGCCAATCATCGTCATTTATTCACACATTACATTTGTGATTTATTAAACACAATTTGAGTCAGAATAAAGCTTTTGAGAATATTAAGCTGCTCTTTCGGTTAAAAATAACCAGCTGCTTCATAATATAAAAAAAAAACTTCGATCAACAAATTGGTTTAAATCTAGACATTATGGGAACTATTGTGTTATTCGACGAGACGCTTAGTAAAAATAGCTTTAAGAGATAATCGGCAAAAATTGATAAGAGGTTTTTTCATTGTAGAACTGGTCCATTATATCCAATATATTAAAGGAAATTATATACCCAATTTCTTTTTGAGCCGAAGTATATTTTTATATATACTTATACCTCTACTTACCTTGCAGTTGTCACAGCAGGCACCCGCAGAGCAGTTGGCCTCCATCCTAAGACGACACGTGATAGGGTCGCAACATGGGTCAATTTTACCGCATTCTTCGATCGACCCTACAAAATATGCCAAATAACGTAAGTCAATAATACGAAATAGCAGAACAGATAGCTGTATGTATTTATTTAGTCGAACTGCATCTTCGTACAGCATGACGATTACCCTACCGATAACAATAATATTAACAATACGATTTAGGGCTGCACTATTTTTTTATTAATAGTACATAATCGATCCTAGCTAATGATGATGTTCTGCGTTGCAGAATGCTTAAAAGCCCAATGACCTTAACAAACACCTACGGTCATCAGTTTCGTCATTAGCGGCGTCATACCCAATAAGTGAGTGACAAGCTTTTGAGCACATCGCATTTTTAGTTTATACCACAAACAGAATAGCACATACACATAATATGTTTGGTAGTACGCTTGACTTTGGTGTACTGTTACGATGTCGAGGTAGGCTTACCACAGTCACATTGTTCCCCTTCTTCAACGATGCCGTTGCCGCAGGTCTTAAAATCCTCGAGTTGTCCGGGTTTATTAAACAGACACACACCGTGCCCTACACGAACGTGCGATATATAGTCGTTATAGCTGCACTTCGAGAAGTGGGAGGGCTGCACGTGCGTTGAACCCTTATGACCTATTTGTAATGGACAGAGCGGCGGATATATAAGAACCTCGCATCGATAAATCTACCGCCGCTTTCGAAAATAAATCTATCAACAGATCATTAGAGTGGACAGGTGTGGTGGTCATCAACCACATCATACCAAGAGAATCGATTAAAGATATGTTGTTTAATGGGGACATGACAGCCTACATGTAGGAAAAAATACATATTAGTAATAACTGAGAACGTTATCTTTAATCATAATTTGTGGCGTACCGAGAATGCCAGGCGTCATAATGCAGCCCCAGGAGTCATCGCAAGCACAGCTGTCGGTATCATGGGTCATCCCCAGGTTATGGCCAAGCATGTGCGTGACGGTGGACGCTACGAGATGTGGCTCGTAGACGTTTGTGTCTTCGCTGACACCTTCATGAATTGTCGGGAAAAAAGTGAGTCATGATTTGAGCCAGCACTAAGACGAGCCGATAGCTCAAACGGCTAAGAACTCAAAGAATAAATCTAAAAGATGACCATACCTCCGTGAAATTAAATTCACGTGTTCCATGAAGGTGACTTATAAGACTTAGAACGCCTCGTCTAACATTATTAGTGGTAATCTGTTATTATATTACATGTATCGTGGATACCAATATAGGCGACATATACTAACCGACTGCCTTCGCAGTGCATATCGTGTCGGGGATAGCCATACCGACTTCCTGCTGGCCGGAGCACGCGCCAGGACTTCCCGGTACAGACCCCGTCTTGCACGGAGACTTCCCACTGAATGTCACAGCAAGTATAACAACAATTATCGCATTTAAGATAATTCAGTAGAACAACAAAACAATTGCCCCATTCCTTCTTATCCTGCACTATTCCATTGTTAGGCAAATATTCTTAGAGAATCCCATAGTGGAGTAATGGAAATAATGCCAACATACGTAAGGAGATGGCGTGCGTCAGAGTGTTGCTGGTAGAGGTTCTTGGAAGAGTAGTCGAGAAAACTAATCAGGGTTTGTTTGATGTCCGTGCTCTTCTCGATCTGGTCACCACCCTGCCACGTCTCGATGTACACTATCGACACACGGGTAAGTAATTGGCGGAAGTACTGCAATAAAGACCATCATTAAAACCAATTATAAAATCGGCACAGTTTCCAAAGGTTTCTGTTTGTGCCCTGCAAAATAAAATCACCGGAAACACTAGAATTTGTACTTTCTATTACTGTTTAGGTTTCAAGTATCTTCAATCGAACAACATACCATATCGACGCAGTTGATAATCTGTATGGCGTCAGCCATCACTTCGGTTTGAGTGGCATTTCGCACATCGAACTGAAATAACATGGATGAAAGACCTGCAAATTATTTCTCTAGTTACACAACATAGGCTCACTACAAGATACGAAACTTCATTAGCACCTGACTTACAGTCTTATTTCAGTACTTCGTTTTGTATGCTGGACATCTGAACACAAGATATTCCAGATAATATGTAACGCGTTTCTTATTCTGAACAGGCTCATCAATCATTCATGATAACTGTATTTCTTGCCTTGTTACTTTCCAGACAGAATGCCTCGATCCAAGCTTTTGCGAACATATTCAGAACTCTATATCACTGCTTTGCATTCTAAGAACCATGTGCATACTGCGACACTATCTCATCTCTGTTATTATAATTTTCCTTTACCTACGTTGATTTATTTCAAACGCGCCGATCTCACTTGTCGATGCTCGATCTACTTCAAGGGGACGCCATTAGATGTATAGTTAGCCCGCTATGCCGTTTATCTATTATTTACTTATTTAGAAACCACAATATTCTCACGTTTCGCCAACTTTCTAGCCAATTCTGTACTTGTTGCGTCATGTTTCGCGACTTTCAGGACATATTCTGCTGCCGACACCCCTTCAAAGTCTTCCCAATATTCTTTAAGGGCTTATACTGCATTTTTCATCACACATGGGAAAAATTACTTACAAATCTAATGCTTCACATCACCAACATGCCCTCCTATGGAATTATTGTCTCGGTAAATGCTTAAAATTCGCTTTTCTGCTAATTTCAAGATTACCCTGCGGAACTAAATCCTCTGTCAAACTGATTCATTTACTATTTTGCCCAATGTTCCGACCTTTTTTCAAACCATATTAAAGATAATCATTGACACTGCAGTATCTATGTAATCGAGATATTCTTAGAAAGCAAGAGCTTTTCGAACTGAAGCGGCGTGTAATTGCATTCTCTTCTTTAAATAAAAGTGAACTAAAGCCGGAATCAGCTTAGATTATGTCAAGTGAAAGACTGTTATTAGTGACAATTAGGATATGCTGCAATTGTTAAAAATTCGATTGTCTTGCCAGCAAAGAGCCTTACTTACCATTGCCTTGTCGAGCACCAGGGCGAGTTCAATGTACTTAGTCACCTCCCGGACATCCCGCTAGAAAATTTGACATCAGAAAAGTGTTTAGAGTATGGTCCTAGTGCCATTTACTAAATGAACACGAGACCGAGCATCTTTAGTACTCATTCGCCTGATTAACCTTTTTAGCAGTACCAAGTTACAATACCCTTCTACATTCGCCTGTTATCAACCCGCAGATTGCTCACCTTTCTCTACGAGGTTAGCTGCTTTATCACATTCAACCTGGCATCTAACTATCAAACACGCTGCTTTGCTTCCTTTTCACTACGACTTTTGAGCTAGCATTTTATTTGGCTTAGATGTTAAATGAGAAATGGGGCAGAGGAATTAATTGAAGGTAGCACAATTTCCCATCCAAAGCCCATCTTACCTAACAGACCAATGCCAACGAAACACAAGCTGTACGTTTCGTTCTATCGGTATACGCTGAATCCACTACGGCGATAGAATGTTAATCTATTCAATCAATTCCCAGTGTCTAGTTTCGATACGAACGGTTTATCTACCGGGAACGCGTACCCGAACGTGGATCGGCGTTTTTATAGCAGGCTTTTTGTTACGCGGTCACTGAGTGTGATACTCTAGTTCCTAACTCTATGTGCAGGCAGCATTCACTGAAAGTTAAAACTCGCACACACCCACACACGCATATATACCCTCAACCTTAGGGTAATACTAGTGTAACGTAACACTAAACCAGTGTTCTTAATAATACCTCTTCGGTAGATGTTGCGAAGAATAGGTTCTGACAAGCCGTAGGGGGCGAACAAATATTTGTTAATGATAGTAAATAGTAGGTGCCAGTTATCATATTTACCAGTTTTCGTTTTTGTCCGTTTAGGTCGACCACCCTGTTCGTATGATAGCGTTATAGGCCACTTGGAATAAACATGAAAGATTACACCGTCTAACCGTCGAAACCCACATCGTAATGCATCGTATGTGCATTCAGTCAAAGTCCATTTGCAGATGTTGCTCCATTATTTTAGAATTAATAAACCGTAGTATAGGTAAATGAACAATTAAGTATATGAAGCTATCTGTAGGAGTAAGGCAAACTTTCTAGCGGTGGAACCTTAGCAATCGTTTATTTAATGGGGCAACATTGCTCAAAATTAAACGAAGCATACCAATAACTAGGAAATGTTAACCTGAAGGCCAGACACTATACGACGAAAGACAAGTGGAATTCTTGTCTAATAAAAACCAGATACAATAACTGGTCTTTATGATAAAAAAAATAATTCATCTTTTTCTTTCATTTTTATCATCATGTGGTTATTCCCGTACGCTGCTTAAGTATTCCTCGCCGTAAAAAACAATACTGTATCCAAATATGTGTAAAGGTATAAAAATCAGTGGTAAGCCTCGTATAGATACGCCCTTTTGCAGTAAATTAAAAACGTCGCGAGAGTAATAAATAAACTATGCAATTCTTGTGTAAAGTAATACCTTGTAACGCGATGGAGGGTGGGGCTTTCGAAAATGCTTAAATCCCCACTGGTGCATCTTCGAGTTACCTGTAGCACAACAAGACAATACCTTAATTGTTATAGTATCAGGCCATAAATAATTTTTGCTCTAAGTCTATAATTTCATAGGTCCTTTCTTAGTGGCCAGTATAACGTCAAAAAAAGCGCTGCTCGTATTTATGTCCTTTTGAAAAGGATGATTGTACGTACGAAGCCACTCAAAATGTTTATAACTGGTTTACTTACCACATATATATTGCGTGAGGTTAGTATTGTAGTATTTGTATATCACGTGAGGATGAATTCTCTGAAATATCAGAAAATCTTTTATCAGTACTACTACGGCACCATCGTTAAATTACGGTACTCGTGTGCTGAATATATTCGTAGTTTTAATAATATGTAGCATAAATAAAATGTAGCCTTGCCGTTTCTTCGTGACTCCTCCCTGTTTCCCGGTCAAGAGCAGCCTTCCTCAGCTAGCTTTTCAAATTCCCGCGCCTTTGCCCTTCGAGGAGATAATACATTCATTATATATTGTTTAGCAAGGCCGTCTGCTACGGACGTTTGCCCTTTCCACTGAGCTGCGAGCAAAGCAATGATGGCCGAAAAAGACAGATCGCGATTAAAATAGGGAGAACTTCAACCCGGTGCGCGCTCGTGGAGTAACCTGGTAGTATACCTATGAGAGCGCAGTTGATTTTTAGTTTGTGTGGCTGCGCGTATGTCATCCTCTATGAACGTGAATACAGATCTTCATTGACTTGACGTTTACTTGCTACCGATCTTCGGGTGGAGCTAATTTTCAAGTGCCAAGAAAGTGCTCAGGTAGGAAAATGATGTGTTTAGTGAGCTTTAGAGACATTTACACCCCTGTAGTGTTAAAAAGAAATGACCGGGTTATGAGAGAGAGGCACATGCGAAGACACATGCGAAAACAAAAAGTCAATAAGATAAATAATCCATTGTATATATGCGTGTGCGATTATATATCTCTATGTGAAATTTCTTATTTCAGATATTGAAATGTTTGTAACTGTCAGGTGTAACTGGGACGCCCATTTTCACTGCGAGTTAACTTCGATACCGGGCCAAGCTAAGCTGGAGGTAATTATTTATTCCTATTCTGATTTCTGTTACTTATCGATTGCCAAAAACATCTGTCATCCAGTTTATTAGAATACAATGAATTGTATTGAGCTTAACGAAATAACACGTAAGTTTACTCTAATTTCTTGTGAAAGATGACGACCCTGTTAATATATAATCAATCCCTGTTGAATTCGTAATCACAAATACTAAGTTAGTTGAAAACTGCCGGCGGTGAAACCGACACTTTTACGTTTCATGTTAATGGTTTGGCATTCAGATTATAAAATTCGTGGAGTTCTACGTACCGGTAGACTTTGGCTACACATGGAAACCACCAGTGAGAGAACCAGAATCGAGGGTTGAACCACTCGATCGTGCTAAAAGGTACCAATCAGTATAAAGGACAATTCCCTAGAGGAGATAATGAGTTTGTCACTATGAAAACAATGTGCTTGTTTTATTGATACACTTTGTGTATTCGTAAAATCTACGAACATGACTATTTGACCGATGCAGTGAAAAGTTTATTTAAATATTGCGTGAACCATACAATTGATATAATATCAGACGCCTTAGGGTCGATTATATGGACATTTCGGGCTTTTGCTCAGCACATTCTTGTAGCTAAAGCGTCTAAACAAAAACTTTCTCTGTCTAGACAAACATTTTATGTGTGTTTTAATCATTTTCAGAAAAGTGATTTGGCTATTTCGGCGACAACCTGTCGACCCGGAATGTTTTTTCAAATTCGTGCGCTGTTTAATTACGCCCGCTTTTTGCCGAAACGCATTGTTCAGATTGGCCTGGTCTTGGCCTCAGAGTCGTCATTCAGATTTTAACCGCGAGTTATCGTTACGAGAGATTTTCGATAGCGACTGCGAACTCACAATCGTCGTCTGCGCTACACCACGCTTCTCTGTTCATTTAGCCTGGTACCGGCGCATTCTTCGCCTTATAAACGAATTTATCCACGTGTACGAGGTGAGTCCAGCCAAAATTCAGTATTGCTGCATATGATGAATATCACTAAGACAACCTATGTGAAAATATACATTCTCAAAAATAATAGGCAGGTTCGGCTTACATCCGCCAATTATATAATATTCGCGTTGAGTTTGCCAAAACCTTCCAGCATCTCTAATCAAGGGGAGCCGCGTCGTTCATTTAACATCAAGTAGCCCGACACTGTATTCAGACTACTCGCGTCAGAATTTTTGCAACTGAGATTTGGCTACGAACGATAACACTGTACTCTTATCTTCAATCACACAGGTGATGGCATGGCTATCGACACTAGGTGGAGCGTACTCTGCAATGGGCGATTATTGTGATCGAGCGAAAGTGGTCGCGAAGCAGATTTCTGCTAAGCAGCTTAGGTTAGCCGCCCGCCTAGGAGATCCTACACTGGTAAATAGTAATTCTACAAACCTTATTTAGCACTTTGCAGTGCAAACGAGCAGAAACAGCTGGTGGTTGAATTTATTGTACACCCCTACATTATTTGTACATTATTTGTACACCTCTTTTCACTTCTTTATAATTTACCTGCAGTACCGTTCGCCAAATCCTTTTTCCGAGGTTCTAGTACGAAAGTTCTTGATGCCAACAATCGACCATGAAAAACACTACAGTATGTTGCTCATAACTTTTTATCGGTATCAGCGACTTATTACTAATTGCAATTGACATAGCGATCGGGAATTTCGTTGAAAGCTCATCATTTCATGGCTTGACAAATAAGTCTTATACAAATCTTCACACTGCTTGGTCAAGTTCCAAATTTATTCTATATAAATAAAGGGATTGGCTGTTAACTTCTTTATTTCTCGGTGACTTTCTATAACTATAGGTAAGCCGCTGTTGGATCTTTTTGGCAATGAGCGCGATACAACACGGGCGATTGCAACTGAGTCGGCGAATTCTCAAGCTTCAGTGGGAATTTGCGCACACCCGTGAAGGCCAGCGTGATCCGAGGCTGAAAAATATGATTCGAGGCGTCTGGAGCAAGTTATCCCACGAAAAAATGCTTCGCGGATCTCTAAAACTAGCGGAATCGTTGACCGGCCAGTATCATTGTGAGATGTAAAACGCTAGCTCCGGCGTGATGTTGTGAGCCGCAGTTCGGTTGGTTTGTAGACGACTATTTTAGCAATACGACCGAAACAGTGTGCCAAGCTCAACCACAGCTGTGGTCCGCCTTCTCGCCAAATTGGCCTTTACGGATGTATTTAGAGGGGCTGCTTTCATAGGCATTTGTATTTTCGATAACCTTTAGAGTATGGAGGTCTTCGTTGGGACATATAGACACGTGTGTATCATATTATTGGAAGACTGTTAGGCTCATGAGAAGCTTACGTTTGTAGACATTTTATATAGTCGCGCGTGTTCAGATTCCTTTGCGATTGACATGCTTATGAAAGTATTCCTATTTGTGAAAGCTGAAAACGTCTTGCTATATTTAGGCAATGCGGAAATGGCAGTTTTAGAAGCTAAGTCAATTAGTTGCTTCGGTTTCGCTGGACTGCTGGCGCCGCGAAGATCAAGTGAGCTATGTTGTAATTTATTACTGTAAATATGATATGGTATACAAATATAGGATATTATTTATATGATTACAAGAACAGTAATAAACATTATTGTTGTAATAAAGGGAACCTAGTTTAATTACATTAGATTAAGGAAAAGATTAAATACCGTTCTAATATTCTTTTTTACTTCGAACTACTTCTATATATTAGCGGTTGCAAGTTGCTCGTTTCTCATTTCATACACCACGCTTGTCGGCCAACAAGGGAAAATTTTTTAAATGAAGAAATCCTTTTTTACTTAGGGAGTTGTTTTACCCAAGTCGCTAGCACTCTCTCACTAATAAGGCCGATGCTATGATCATCCATCGTACGGGTGGTTAATCATTCGCTATTGTACTGTCTTCATTGTCCCGGGGAGCTGGTCCTGTCGGTCATGTGTACGCTTGGTATTAGTGAAAGAATTGCGTAGATACTCATAGAAAGGCACAGTCGCCGTCGCAACCCATGAAGGAGGAAAGAGAAAGAACGTGGACCCCTGCAGGATTAGCGACTTCCGACCAGAGATTGCGGAAACAAAGTCTTCGGGCAGATCGTTTTTCTTCTATCGGTCTTCGGTCCGCGTGAGTTCGAGATCGCACTCCCTATCACCAAGCCCTAACTCTCCAAGGGTCCCACAGGGTTACGTCTTAAGTATTGACGGATAAGGATATATTCCGGAGCAAACAATCGATAAAAAGGGAGCTTAGGCGAAAGCGCTTCCCATCGCTAAATGCATGGTTGAGATTGCAGCAAATTAAATTCGTTCATGATTTTTGTTCGCTATGCGGGGATCAACGGCTCTGCTGACTGTTTTTAGGAACATTAGATGTGAGCGCGTAGAATGCAAGAGCGAGAAGAATTCAGCCTGAAATGAGATGAAATCTAAATACAGAAATGGCGGCTAGGTTATCCAGGCTATCGGCTACCTGATCTGACCTATATAATCTTGCTTTCAGATTTTGACATAATATTAGTGTTAATCAATGTTTTTCGATTACTATTCTATCTTCTTTACTATTTTCCTATGAGCAGATTTGTGACGCCTTCCATGTGCATTTCAGCTACCGACGTATAGTATGCCAGTCTGTTTTTAAGGGCTGCATAGCGTCCCAATGTAGAATCGTTACTCATCTGTTACGCAATTCTATGCACATCTCGATTATTCATTGTTATCTTTCCCGAGCCAACTATATGAAGGCAGAGTTAAACAGTAGATTATATCGTCTTAGAGAAATGTGTACCAGTGCTACAAGGGGTTCCATTTGTGTAACGATCTTGCTCCGGAACTTGGGAGTTACGAGGGCCCTCTCAACCACCATAGCCTGTAAGATCTGATATTACCTGTCATACCAGAATATATACCTATTCGCCACATAAGAAGGTTAACAAAAAGTGGCGACTTTGTCTACGAAGTTACGATGGAAAAAACCAGAACAGATCCAGATCTAAATCTCAAGCGGTGTAATCGCCCGCACAGTTTACCTATTAATTGAAATGAAAAGAGAATTTTGTATGTCTGGCTATTATAAACAATATTTTTCAATGGGACCGAGCATCGGTAGAGTGTAACTTGTAAAAAGCTATTGATGGAACGCTGATCCTAAAGGAACGTGTTTGACTCTATCACTTTCCAGAGCTGGCAATGTTCTTTTGAAGCTAAAGACTGTCATTTTATTACCTCTCAAGAACTCATTGATCATCATGAGTTTCCCATCCAAATAATAGCGAGATTATTGGAAGTGGCGTCAAACGATTATATCGTTTAGAATTAGTGTTTTGTTTTTATCCTTAACGGTATACGACGATGTGAGCAGTGCGCTCATAACCCAGGTGCATTCCATTTAGTCAGTGGTTTTAAGCAATGGCTTTGGTTAGCATGATTCATATGATGTGCTTATCATTGCGTTCAATTTCAAAAGCAAAATTTACGGTAAGTAGGACAGTGCACCGAAGGCAAAGTGTTTAGGGGTCTATGATGATAATTATAATAACAGTAAATATAATAACATGCGTAATAGTAATAATAATTATTATTATTATTACAACGAGAGTAACCACAGCAGTGATACGCACCGATAGGTCTCCTCCGTAGAAGGGGTGAATTACGAAAGTTTCATTTGCGATGTGGATTACTCCACTGATTCCGTTGCAGGTCCGAAAAGCGGCTAGAGCACCAGGATAATCCTTGACAATGCCGTGGTAATAACAATGTTCAATTTCCTGATGTGTCCTCTGCAACACAATAGTATTGAATTTTCAAGTGGCAATAAAAATATCAATAGAGGACACCTGTAGTTTTATAGCAGATAAGTACATTCCGCAACGATTTATAATAATTATATCTAAATTGGCTAATAACATGGCTTCACGTTTTGTATGCGTCACAGATTGATTCGTTGGCCCGCCTTTTTAGCAAGCCTTTGATACTGTAGTCCTACTTTGAGAAAAACCAGCGACTCAACCAGATCGATACTAACCCGCCAGTTCCCATTGGGCATGAGATGTTTTTGAGGTATGCTTGATTTGATGAGATTGTCATTGAGCTCAAGTTCCAACCGAAATTTGTAGTGAAACGCCTTGATTAGCAAAGACGTTTGATGATAATGTTTTGTTGTCTGAAATTGGTCACACAGCGACAAACAGTTTGACTGTCACATTATTACTCACTACTCAAATAAATGATTTATTTTTGCTATTATGCTTTCGTTGCAATGTAGAATTTTTCTTTTTGTCTTTGAGGACTGTCACGTATATGGGCAGTGTCTATTTCTTGTTACAGCTGATCGATGGTTGGATTTCTAACGGGCTGTGGTGAGTATGAAACCAGAATGCGTCTTAGAATTCACAAATTCATTTTCGAACCTATTGTGCTGAGTTTTGGATCATTTTATGTGCAGAATATCTAGAGATTCTGCCGGAATTTGATTACTAAGTTGCTACGGTTGTTAAAAGTCTGTTCAGGCACTTGTATATGAAGTATGGTATAGTCCTGTTGACGCAGTGAGAAAAGGACACCTTGTGTCCATTTGTTTTTCGCAAGGGCTATTCAATTGAAACGGCCTTTTTACATTTGGACCTGACAGTATATACGTGTATATTCCTCATGCATATATCTCTATAGGTCGAAGCTGTCGCAATTTTGCTGGATCATGTAGCATTCACGCGTTTGTTTGAGGATCGGCTTCGGCTATACACTGTTTCTTTGTTGGCTTTCTAGTTTAATGGTTTTTTTCGTTTTGATTATTTTTTTGTAATAGCTACGTTCTTATGAGTTCTAAATGGATATTGGCGGAAATGGCACCTTTGCGTGCAGTTCAAATGAGTGGGGCTAACTGAAGTTTGCACAGAATATGCTTAATCTTAGTTGGTAGAAAAAACTCTTTGTACGTTTTGTGAGAATTGGGATTTGTCTCGAAATATTACCGGAAGCAGTTCCGACTACGAAACTAAAAAGGGCTCGCGAAAGTTCATCTTAGAGTGCGCCGGGTTACATAATTCATTGTGAATATTGTTTTTGGCTGTCATTTCTTAGGTTTAATTTAAGACCAAACGTTTTGTAAAACGAAAGAACCCATCATAATGTTGTACCGAAGTGCTATGATATAGCTAATATGATAACAGTTTATTCCCATAAACTAGCGGTTACTTCAGTCATTGGACCATTAGGCTGTCAGAAAAGCATTTGCTTCTGCATGTATTTATCGTATATGGACAAAGCGCAAAATTTCTTTGGAGGAAAGGTATATTTCACCATACAAGAGCTTCGATTGGCCTAAAAATTTAATTAGGTTAGGCAATAATCCAAGAATCGCTCTTATATTGCAGATTCGTTGCGCTCTGAAATAATCGGTGCCGATAGGCAGTAAACCAAGCAAGTAAAGTGCAGGAAAATAGATAGTGGCAATTCTTACAACACGGGCATTATCGGGAATTTTTTCCTGCCTCTGAAGCAGGCGGGACAAGAATCACACAGAAATATCTCTTACATTCGCATCGCTGACGGGGTTACTGTGGTCACTGCTACCTAAACTTTAGCATTGGGGTCAATGCAGGTTCTTCTGGGACACGGATGTCTCTGGCACGTTCAAGGCCAAGTATGGCGGCTCGTGATTTCGGACGTACTTGCTTCGCAGCTCAATTGACAGACAGCACTGGGTACCACCGCCGGCTTCCCCTTATGTATGCGCATCCCTCACCTTTGTTGTTCTAGCGAGTTTAGAACTTTTACGCGATCGAGACTAAGTTGACGTATAAGTTTGAAATGGCAAACGACAATTATAGGGATTGCAATCAAATCTCTCGAAGTAAAGCGCGGATAGTAAAATCGTATCCTTATGTTTTCATAGGAGAGATTTGATGTACGAGAGGTCTTAGCGCTGGCCAGTTACGAAATTTCTCTCATTGTTAGCACAATGTGACATGGAATTATGATCAATTAGCGTGCTTACCTTATTTGAGCTGACATCACGCGTAGAAATGCCGACCTTTTGGTGGTGTCTCACTTGGACGGGGTATATCACTTCGTAAATTCGGGAGGGAATTGATGCAATTAGACGCTCGTTTTCCGGGTAACGCTTTAGGCGGTCCACCGCTGCGAGATATACAAGAGACAGAAGAAAACAGGGTCACTCGTTCTGTTGTGTCTACTCGAAAAACGAGAAATCAATTAATGATTCGATTCGGGTTTCTAGAACTCAAAGAAAAATTAAGTGTGACAATCCTAGAGGCAACATCCCTATACCTCTATGATTCTGTCTCAAATGAAGTTTTCACAAACTCCGCTCCGTTTCGCGTGCGAGGCTTCGAAGTGAAAAAAACGGGTGACCGTCAATTAATTAATACATATTAACTGCTCCTGCGAGATTCCGGAGCAATTATCTCTATTCTAATCCGGTGTAATTTGAGTAGGTTACTTCTTCATCGAGAAAAGTAGAAAGATTTCGCTTTATAAGAAGTCACCAACTTTTTCATTGATGTTTAGTACCTTTAAACACATGCTATAGCGATAAAAAAGCCTTGTTTTGATACGTGGTTGGTTTGAGAACCAATGGTATTAGCTTTGCCCTTAAATGCGGGGCATTAAGGGACTACATATGCCCAAGAATTCAAAATAGAACTGTCAGCTTTAAAATAGTGGTTTCTCGTATAGAATAATGCCACCTTGCGAAATACGTGTCTTTTTTCCTGATCGTTTTTTACGCAGGAAAAAGCCGCTGAACGTCCAAAAGTATAGTGGACTAGGGAGTACTAATGAGCATCGGGTCAAGTCGGTCAGCGAACCGGTCCTCTTCATTGGCTAGACTATTTATAATAACACGCTATCTGCCTTTCATATTTCAATTTTCCTAATTTCAGAAGTTCTTCGAATGGTGTCGTTAGCGAGGATAGCAGCAGCTGCAGACAAGCTTGCTTCAAAAATTGTGCCCCATGCTAGTGTATAAAATGGCACTAAATAGAGGCTGAATTTCTGAATAAATACACCCAATTTATTTACTTATTTTATATTAATAGTAATTTAGAAAATAAATTACCAGATGCCAATAGTTTACTCTAAAAACTTATGACTGAATATTGCGGCCACGCTTTATTAAAAACAGGTTCAGGTGACCATGATGCATATTGCAATGTAAATGTTTTTTGAAGGGCTAAACCGTCGGGATACAGCGTCCAGAACAAATGGATTTCAATGGGCTCTTAGAACTCTTAGATCGGTCGGTTGCCCATCTGTTATGCATCTCTTTAATACGCTAACGAATTCAAGGTGAATTTTGCGAGAAGAGCGGGTGTAATCAGATTTTAAAGTAATACAAGACGTCGGGTCAGGCTCAAAAAATGGACGTTTTGAAAGAACGTAATGGTAGGTAACCATGCTGGATACCTTTCAGGTGTGCTAATTTGATACTTTCATCATTGTGGACTGTTGCCCTCGGAACCAGAGCGACAGTGACGCCGATTCTGTAATTATTGAAAAAACATTTACCGAGGAGCTGCATCAGAACGTTGACAATGGCCTTAGAGAAATATATAAAATATTTTTAATTTCATTGTTTTTCAAAAAACTGCTAAAGAAATATATAAAATATTTTTCATTTTATTGTTTTTGAAAAAATCGTTGAAGTATTCCCCAAATGTCGCAATGAACGTAGGCTATTATTCAAGTGGATGTAGATTTAAGAGGCAAAAATGCTGAACACGGTCTTAAGGAAGTCGATCAGCTTCAATGGTTTGCATTTATTTACTTTTGTTATTAAACTAGCTCTTGTTTTAGCAAAAACTCAAAGGACTCAATCTAGATACGTTGTCACAGACCTACAGAAAAAACGCCATGGATAGCTTGGGCAGTCCAATTATCTACTAGATCCGCAGGGGATTTAGTTAATTTATAAGGGGGCACAGTGTGATTAATTACCGCTCTATACTTGCTCAACACTGTGTTTCCGGAAAGGAAAACGCCTTAAGGCAATGCCTAACTTTAAGTATAAAGAAGAGGATTACAGTTTCAGGTCTTATCTTTAGATAGCTTGCTGGTACAAAACACTTCCATTGATCACAGTCACTACTGAGGGTATTCTTTCCTGTGAAGCTAGCAATCAGACCTTGCAATCGAATGTATTTATATAAAAAGCTACTGCTACTTGTTTAATTCTTCAATAAAAGAGGAGGTAGTTCCTTTAAATTCAGCAAAGAACCGTATACACCAAAAGTTTCTCACCATCGACACGAAGATCACCTCATAAATTATAGAATTCTTAACCGAAGCTGCACACACATTGATCAAACCGTAACTATGTGTGGTAATCACGTTTTGTACGACGCCACTCTGGTCCAAGTAAAACAGTACTGTGGTTATGACCTGCACTTGCAACTATAATTCTTTGAAGTTGCCCTCATATCGTCGAAATTTTATTCTCTGTAGGTGGAAAGTGATCCATTTATTACAACGCTTCTCCTCCGCATTCTGCTGGCTCTGAAATCGGTTTTCTTCAGGACCTTGCTCGGTTTCCTCAATATGCTCCCCGCGATCCTCTGTTAGCTCACCCATGACTGATATCATTTGTTAGTACATACTAATTTGTTCAGCTCGCAATTAGCTCATGCTTGAGCGGACAGAAGCACGCGAGCTGCGCCACGCGAACAATGAATCACAGAGATGATCCTTGTGGGACAACATTTCATTGGTAGTGTGGCATTGGTAATACTATTGTGCATGGCGGGAGCTTGGTGCAGCCAATCGACTTGTCTTGGCAGCCTACTGAACAGGAAGGCGGCTTAGAAAAGAATGTTGATGAATAGTTACGCCACGATAAAGTAATGTGTTTGTCATATATGCATCATTGATGTCAAGCTTTAACCATCAATTCGCCGGTAACAGTAACGATGGCATGTGATTGTCCTCAGATCTGATGCAGAATGCTTGTGTACAGAAGTATGATTAAATCTTGTTTTTTAAATGTATGTTTTTGTCATACATAATGACAAAAACCTAAAAACGATTGAAATATATATAATAACATAAACAAAAACAATAGCATAGGTAAAGAATAATAATAACAAAGGCAAAACCTAGAACAATGGCACAAACAATTGTAGAAGCAGAAAATGTATTAAAATGGTTAGCGAAACGTGTATGTGTGAGCACGTGTCGCGTGTGTGTTTGTCGTCTATTGATTACATCGTATATTAACACCTTAAACGCACGTGCACGGGATGACTTCAGAAATATGAGTTATTTTCAGAGAGAAGTTTTCTTAGTCAAACTTAGTTCAGTCTTAAAGTCACGGGGAGATTTTTTTTTATCATTATATCGTTTTCATTGATAGTGCCCATCTACAGCTTGTTGTGAATTGAGTGAATTTGCAGCTAATCTTGAGACTCTTCAGCTACTCTTGAGCTAGAATTCTCTCACTTGTTCTTGTCATATTAGAAACCTTCCGTGTTCTGTAGAAAAAAGCGTGATACACTAGCATCTGCGGTACCCGACACTTTTATGGCTAACTAATTTTAGCTCGCTCCATCAGCCATTTGTCAGTAACCTTTTCGAACGATTTACCGAGTATAGCCATCAACGTCACAAAAAAGCTCCTCAAGAGAACAATATAATTCATCCTCTGTTAAGTCGCGTACGTCGAAGTGAATCGTTTATTCTCTATGAGGTTCTTTTATAACGACTCGAGGCATGACCTCGTAGCGGAGTGTGTCGCTGTTGACGAACACCCGTATTCGGACATGCGCGCAATATGCATTTTACGAAAGTAGGGGGCTCAAGCAGAGGAGGATAACACTAAACCGTTGTCAGCCTTGACAACAGAGCCTTGCATGCGCTCAGTTTGTGCAAACTTATTCTTGAGTACTCCCATTGGATCGTTTGAAAAATCAGATGCTTTATTATTATCATTTGCGAAAATGTCAACATAGACAGTCGCTAGACAAGTCCAAGGAAATGTCGGAAAATTATGCATTTGAATAAACCTGAGAATGGTCAGCTGAGATGTGAAAAGGCCATTTCAGCCATTTCTAAGTTGTTACTATGTTGCACCCAGTTGTTTCAGGAATACACGATAGCTCGAGACAGTGAAAAGCCTCTTTTTGGCTTTTATTAAATAAAGATATTGAGTCTCACGCCATTAAATAAACTCCCAAATTAAATACCGGTAAATATCTCGTAACAATATATACAAGGTCACAGAAGAACGAGTTGTCAGTTCGTGAGTTAAATCAGCTCACCCATGCATGCATGTTGTTTAGTGGTACTGCCCTATAGCGGGATGTCATTGGCTTCTTCTACTACCTATTTTTGAAGCAGGTTGTCCTCGACTGTGCTATGTGTTCCCAAAAGGATCTTAGGAAGCGAACCAACATAACTGTTATCGCCTTATAGTCCTACCCTTCTTGGTGTAAGATGGCGCGGTGAGCGAGTGTAGCACCATCTAAATCGTCGTTGACATTTTCATTGGTCCTGCCGTCGCTTGTTCCTTACACCGTTTAGCGACCATTGGGCTATCCATTGGACTCTACGTTTCCGTGGTTCGCCTAAGTATCGGAGGTTTCTTTGTGCTCGCCTCTGTTCATCAACACCGCCCCACTGTTGGTCCGTCTTTTTCTCTTCTGCATCTGTCTCCAGCATGATGGTGGCGGTGCTGACTATGTAGTGCACTGCAGATGTGCGATTGGCCTGCATCTGCCGGTCCCACACCGCATGGCCAGCCGCGTTGTATTGCCGGGGTGAGGTCAGTGAGACACGGCAAGACAGAAGAAAACCAGCAAGGGAGATACGTCGGAGGCAGAGGGCCAGTCTTCCGGGGATCCATTCCGCGGCTCGTTAGGCTCAGTTTGCGAGTGGCTCCCGTGCTATTCCTCGGTTTCTTCCCACATTTGACCCACCCCCATGTCGGAGTGGCTACCGCCCTGCCGCTAATGTGGCCGTACTGATGCGGCCTTTGGCGCTGGCCTTCTACAACCCTTTCCTGCCTATTTTTCTAAGGTAGCTTGGTCGAAGGACAGCTCGAATGCTGCTTGTTCAGCCTCTATCAGTGCAACCTGCAGGGAATCCGCCGTTTCATGCAATGTACCCATTTTGGTCGTATTCTGCTATAACTTCCGGCGCATACCTAACCACAAGGCCACTGACGAATATAACCGTTGCCTTTCTTCTGAAGCAAAAATTGGTCTATTATATCACAAAAGAGATATAATTCAAATTCAACTGATTCAGTGGTTTTAAACGTGCTAATTCAATCAGCATTCACAACTCACTCAAGGGTTTTATATGTATTTAGTGTTTAATGGTTTTATGTGCGAACAAATTTGCTGAAAATAACTAGTCAAAATTTGCATCTTGCTATCTGTCAAATTGCGACTGATCGATTATCTTTAATGGAGCTAGGTTGGTACTGGAGGTAAATTGCGCTAAAGCATATAAAATGTACGCGTCATTTTCTTTAGTACTGTCAAGTTCCGTTTCCCTCGAAGAAGCTGTTCTTTTATTAAACAGGCATTCCTTAGTTTTCTCGGTATACACGATATTATATAGACAGACAACCGGCAGGTAGGAGTAACGATTTTGTTGGCACAGAAGAAGAGATTGCACGCTAAGGCCCCAATCAAATGCGGATTAGGGCCATCGCTTGGCCTTCATCGTTTTTGATGGCTGAAAGACCCGTCCGACGAGCTTCGACAACAGCTAGTTGTTCGGCTAGGCCATGACAGATTTGCCATTTAGTTTATGCAGGTGTTCACTGTAAATTTAGTCTATATATATATATATATATATATATTTGATATCCGCAGCACAATGTTTGAATGTTTGTTTATGAAGCGTCTTGCAAACCTTAGATTTAAAAAATTGTTTACTGCTCTCAAATGCGGGAATTAAGTTCATGGAAGCGATACATGTCCTCTAAACGGAACAATCAAATATTTTTTTAAAGCTGACCATCAGCCAACGTTTAACGTCCACGGTAGCAGTTCTTGCATTACTTCGTAAGACGGACCCCATATAAATGTAAATATG